>PVJX010002563.1:0-127632 GCA_004027295.1 Dolichotis patagonum | reverse complement strand
TTATTCTTAAGTTATAGATCCTCTTGTCATCTTCCAGTCTTTGTATCTTTACTGCCTGCTCCCTTGTTATTTTAAAGAGATCTTCCCTTTCATGACCCCACATTGCAAGCCTGTGTTCAATTTTTGATAGTCTGTCTTTGGTTTCTTTCAAGCAGTTTTGCCAGCTTTCTATGGAGTCTTTAGTTTCCTGATAATCTCTTTGAATTTGCTTCATAAATTCTAGGTTTTTTCTGAATTCTTCATTAAATTTTTCTCTCCATTTTTGTTCCTCCATTCTTCTGTCTGTGCCTTCTTGAGAGGTGCCCAGCCCTTCTTTTATTAATCTACTTATCTCTTGTTTAATTTGAATTAACATTTCAGTTTTGGTCCTGCTTACAAGGTCCTGAAGATATCTCTTTATGTCCACTAACGCTGTGTTTGATGTTGCATTTTTGCTGCCCTCAATCTCTTTTGTATTTACCTCTCCTGGATCAATGTTCTCAGGGTTGGGGGCTGGGAGTTTTTTCTTATTTCTCCCTTTCGTCATGTTTTTGGTTCCTTCCATTCAAGTGTACAGTGTAATGCCCAGACCCTTTTCTTGTTGGTTAAGGCTCCTCTAGAAGGTGCAGGCTAGGAGCTTTAGCCCTCTTCAATAGGTTATCAGAGATTAGAGTTCACCCACGGGCAGTATGCACTAGCTCCTCCCTTCCGGGCCAGTCAACCTTTACAGGCCTTCACTGCATCAGTGTGCACTGATCTCAGGGAAGTAATATTGTAGTGACTCACTGGCTCCCCACCAGGGGCGAGGCCTAATCCAAACAGATTCCACCAATCCGATCATCAAGGGGAGCAACCAGCTGAAGCCACTTCCTTATGGAGTTAGGGCTGTCCTGCCCAAATCCAACATGTCGTCCAGTTGGTTTCGCCTTTCCCGTGGGAGGGTCTTACTCCCATCACTCATCATGTGTTGATGCCCATCCCCGAGAACTGCAGGGCTCCCCGACCTCTGACTTCAGCGCGGCTGCGGTGGGAATTCACGGTGCCTCTGGGTGGGTCGAGTGCAGGGCCGGTCCAGGCAAGCTGCATGCAGGGCTGCTATTCAGCTCTGCGCTCTGGTGGCTCAAGCCAGTCACTATGGTGCGGATCGCTTGTTCAGGTCGGGCAGGAATTCAGGCGGCTCGAGGAGGGCACCATGCTCGCTGATCTTAGCTTCTCTAATGGTAGTCCCAGGACCTCATATTCGATCGGTTTTTTGCACTTTAGTTTTTTCCTGGGTTGTGAGAGTCCATCTCTATCTGTTTGGGTCTCTCCAGGGTGTTTTATTCTGGCATTTGAGCTGTCTCTCTCAGAGAGGGTCTCTCTCCTGCTACCTACCAGTCTGCCATCTTGTTGACCTCAAGAGAATTTTATTTTTTAGACTTGAAGCAAAAACCAAAACAAATGGGTAGATACCTAGGTAGGTAGATAAACAAATGATAGATGGACATATGCAAATATATGATGAACATGCTTCTTAATTTTTACTGCTGCTGACTGAAAAGCAGACACACATTTAAGAAACAATGATAGTAATGATCACACCAGTCTTCTCATTTTCCAAAGCATTCTGACATGGATTATTTCACCTAATACAGTAGAATCATGACATACCTAGGACTAGTGTTATTTTGTAAATTTTAAAACCTAGATTGGTTACCTACCAGTAAATGGATAAACCGGAGCTCAATTTCATTAAAGGGTATCTCCATTTAATGGAAGGTTGTATTCTGACATTTGTAAAGCAGTTATTTATAATACAGAATGCATTTTTCCCTAAAAAATAGTCCCATGTAGGAGTTAGGTATCTAGGCAAGTCAAAACAGTCTATTCATGTTATAAGATGGTATTTTAGCACCCTTGCAGCCAAATAACATTCTCCAGGACCAACTAATAATAAACAAGGGTTCCAGGAACCAAATCTAAAGTGTAGAAAACCTGCTCATTTATTTATATTTCCACTAACACGAAAATAATTTACAAGCGTTAAACTGAAACTAATTTGTAGTTTTAAAAGTAGTTTTTAACTTAAATGGATTCCTAAATTTACTGAATTGCTGATATTGCAAGAAAATGAAGATTTTAAATCCATTCTGGATTTAAAAATAATCTTTCTGGCCAGAGAAGCTATGAGTCTTGAAATTTGTGCTGAGCCAAAGCGGGGGCAGCTTTATTCTCCACTTGGCGCTGGGACTTCAGTGTTCTCGGTTCCTCCGTCCACTCCTCCTGCTGCCCCTCGGTCTCTCTGAGATGGGGCTCACCTTCGGCTCACTGCATAGCCCTGGCTGACCTTGGTCTTCTGTCAGTGCTGCCTCAGGCTCCTGACTGCTAGGGTCATGCTCATCCTTAAGGTGGGACAGTAACACCCACTTCCCAGGAACAGTGTGAGGGTTCAGTGAAGTGACTCGTGAAGACACACCCCTGTACCACATTTGTTTTGCTTGCTTTTTCTCGTCCTTCCTTTAATCCTCCAGGTCTGTGTGTTCACAAGAACCACAGTGTACACACAACCTCATTTGTCTGAAATAGACAGCAGATTTATAAAATAAGCCAGGTACAGACTGAAAAATACTGCACTTCTCACTTCTGTGTGTTCTCACACCAGTTCAGTGCCGAATTAGGGTCCCAAGTGGCTGGGGGAGGGCTGGGGAGGGTGGAGAGAGGCTAGCGAGCAGGCCTCAGCTTGGGGGAGCGGTTCTCCTGCTGTAGCCCACTGCGGCGGTGACTACAGTTTTAAACATTCACTCGTATGTTTCGAGGTGACTTGATGAAAGAGTCTAAGGGTTTGAGAAGACTGAAATGTCAGCTAATTACTCTGACTTGTCCATTATACATGCAATGAAATATCATACTATACTCTAGGAAAAAGGTGCAGGCATCATGTGCCCATTAAAATTCAAACAGTATCCACAAAAAATGTTTAAATCACGAAGTCTTGACCCTGTACCTCTCTTGCCCTCCCTTTCTGCGTCAGCGTAGCCCTCGTTCCGACCCAGCTCACTGTGCACCCACCCCTGCGGGTGGCGGGCTGCAGACGGGACAGGAAAGGGTGGTGTCGACGCACAGCGCTGGCAGCGGCGGGGTGCAAAGGCTCCTGAGGAATTCCAAAGCAGAAACTGTTCTATTCTTGCTTATTTTCATGACACAGAGTGGGAATTCATTATATTTATGCTAGCTCAATGATATGAATCACGTATTAACTACAAAAATTCATTTTATACCCATCTATTCACCCTGAAACTCCTGGTGTTCTCCAGAGAGTAGTAAAAGGATATAATTTATAATAGTATAATTAACTTTTGACTATATTTGCAATTACATTTCTTAGAGTCTCTTCATGATAAGAAAAAATAAAGACAGTTAGATGAATGTGTACTCTGAAGTATGAAAATATGATTTTCCTTCGTTTTTTCTCTTTTATGAATGTATTCTATTTGGGTTATTAATCTCTTGGGGAACATTTTTCAAACAGATTTTTCTGCTTAATGCTTTCCTGAGTGCTAGTGTGAAGCAGCCTATGTAGTCATGCATGCGCGCGTGTGCACACACACACACACACACTCACACACCCCATATACTAGTTCTGGGCATCAAATGGAGCAGAAATGAAATCCTTCAATTCAACAATTTAATTGCATTTTGCCAGAAAACATTATTCATAATCTTAAGGCACCTCTCCAACTTTTTCTGACTTTGACAAAAAGTACTGAGGTAAATGGTGGTTCATAGTGGGGCTTAACTTACAACCCCTGCTCCCTGCCCTGGGTCAACCTGGATGTGGCTGAGTTTCTGAGGAGAGGTTCGGTCTCCCATGCTACGGTGTTCGCAGTGGTGCTTTTGAGAAGGGATTGGATCACTGGAGCTCTGACCTCATGACGTAAACTGATGAGTTCGTGCTTGGAGAGGGATAGGGAGGCAAAGAACACCAAGGAGGGAAGGGAGAGGCTCTCGGGGTATGAGCTGGGGGATCCTACCTCAGGGGTTGTATCTTGCCCCGGCCCTTTGCTCCCACACGCCCTGTTTCCTGGCTGCCACGAGGCGGATGAGTTCCCCTCCCGGGACATCTCCACTGCGATGTCTCTGCCTCTTCATAGCCGGAAAGCCTTGGAGCAGCTGACCATAACTGCAGCCTCTGAAAGCGAGCTAAATCAGTATTTCCTCCTCTAGGCTGACCTCCCAGGTGTTTTGTCACAGTGACAGAAAGCTAACAGAACCCTCCTCTCCACCTCTCCACCCCCAGCCACTGCGTGATCCCTGCTTGACACCTTGATCCTCGGTTTCCGATGCTTCGCTGGTGCCAGGTATGTTACTCACCCTGAGGCTGGGTTCCCTCCTGTGGAAACAGCTGGGAGGGACAGGCACAGAACACCTGCCAGCCTTTGTTATCATGGGCTTGGGGCAGTGGAGGAGAAGCCTGAGGTGAGGAGGCCAGAGTGGGCAGACCGGGAAGGACTTGCGACGCATGGCTCCGTCTCTTCCTGGCTGCTCTGGAAGCAGCAACGCATGCATGGGAGGTTGCATCCTGAACTCTCTAGGGAAGCTGACTGGGAATGTTACATGTAGATCCGAAGGATCTCTACTTTCTAGAATTCCACAGCTACATCACTAACTTTGAACCATTCCTCTTCCTCTCATCCCACTGGGGTGGGATCATCAGAAATCACTACAGGAGCAATGCTTTTGATTTTCCACCTTCGGAATCCATTGCAGTGTTTTAAAATTTATATTTTTATTCTCATTGCTGGTAGCTGCTGCAAACCTGTATATGTGGATCCTTGTTTCAAAATATATATGGTTTTATTTCAAATTTTTAGCTCAAGAAGTAGTGGGTTTTTCTGAATATGACAAACCCAAGGGGATCTGTCAACTCCCTATGAAATTTTTATGGTTAAAAAAGAAAAGCCTTATTCCTATCGCCCTACAGATATAACCAAGGATAAGACAACGTCTATTCCTTTTAATCAGGTGTATCCTTAAATAGAGCAACAAATGACAAGAGTTTTAAAAAGAATCATGATGACAATAAAAATTAACATTTTGTTTCATTGCATAGCACTTTAAAATTTAGAAATAAGGGCTGGGGATTTAGCTCAGTGGCTTAAGCGCCTGCCTGGCAAGCGCGAGGTTGTGAGTTTGATCCCCGGTACCAAAAAAAAAAAAAAAAAAAAAAAAAAAAAAATTTAGAAATAAGAGGAACTTACATTTATTAATGTGTGAATATTTTAGACCTGACATACAAAGCATTCTGTGTGGATCATTTCATTTGATTCTCATCCCATCCTGTGAAACACTCTCCATTAATCCATTTTAGAGACGAAGAAATTGAGGGCCTGGAAACCTTTAAGTATCTCATCCAAGAAATAAGCAGTGGAACAGGCTCGGGGTGGGCTCAGCTGATCTGACTCTGGTTCCGGACCATGTCCAGGCAGGGTCACACTGGATTAGCATGGACATATCAGGAATAGCCACTCCGTTTCACAAAAACATCTAAGTTAACTTTCTTCACTGGAATTCTAGCTTTGTTCCTGGCAAAGGAGCATCCTACCTCTGCTACCCGAGACTCGATATCCAGGCTTAACTCCATGGGACAGAGATGTCTGTCCTAGTCAGCGCCTGGGAGACTCCAGTGTAATCCTACCCTTGCAGAGAGTGTAGATTCCCTCACATCAGAGCTGTGATTTGGCAGCTCAGACCCACGCCACGCTTGTGACGTGAATGTTGACATGCCAGCTTCCTGAGATTGGGAAAGTAGGGCCCGGAGTGTTTCTGGGTGGGTCACAAAGGCTTTGCCTGGGGTGCGATATCTTGTCTCCGGCACCTACTTCCTGCTGCAGTTCCTCTGCCTCTCAGCCACCAGGAACTAATCAGCTCTGCTCCACTACACCCTTGGGCCACAGCACTTCTGCCTAGGAACTATCAGACCATGGACTGAGCTCCTCCAAATCATGAGCTAAAGTAAACCTCCCCTCCTTTAAATTTTTGATGGTGGGCATTGTGCCCAGCAATGGGAAACCTGGTCGGTACACCGTGACACTATTTCCCCTGAATGGCTTACGGTAGTTAGCCAGCTGAAGGAGGGCCAGGAGGTGAAATCTGGTCCGTGACCTGACTCAGTACTGATTTTGTTAGAGAAATACTGTTCACCTTCCTTACTAGGTAGCTTACTTAACTTCGACCCTCCAGGTCTTGGAGACGAGCAGCTTCCTCAGGAAGCTGGACCATGACTCTCCTACTACTATGCCGTGAGGAATCATGCTCCCCAAGAGATTCCTCCTCAACTTGGGGAACCAAGGAGACAAACAGCTGCTTGCACCGACAGTTAGCAGAAGTGGCTGTAAACATTAGCGGGGAAAAGGCTCCGTTATCTTCCAGACTTGCAATGGTGTTGGTGGGTTACAGTATTAAATAACTGGGGCTTGTATCAGTGCTATATGGAGCAGTGGATTTTTAAATCAAGCCATCCCTGGAAATTCCTTATATCTGATGTAATGTAATAATATCACAACAAAACTGAGGGAGCACCCAGGTCATTACATTCTTAGCAGCAAACCAGCGTAGTATGTGGTATAGTGCTTGAAATCTGTGGACTGAATTGCTTCATTATTTTGAGTATAGATGCGTCTCTAGCTACAGTCCAGCAGCGCCTAATTTATAAAACAGTAACTTTTGTAGTGGTAATTATTTTAAAGGGAGATTAATCAGTGGTTCCTGTGATAAAGACTCAGCCCACTGACCTCCGCAGGTGTCGCTGGGATGCGGGATGCAGAGAAAGGCAGCAGTGCCGTGGCGCGGAGCCGGGCTTGCTCTGCCCACCCAGAAGGGCTTCCACGCGCCCAGAATACCAGACGCTGCTTCCTCCTCGCTCAGTTGCTCCATCTCTGAACTGGGCATAATAATAATTACAGCATCACAGAAGGCCAGAGCGGATTAATGAGCTAATCTCGTAGTGCGCTGGCAGGTGAAAAGTTCCCGAGCATGCTCTGACAGCGCTCGTCAGTTTTCCCGCACTCTGCAGCAGTCCTGGTGCGGGATGTGTAATTAACGCCGCGGCTCTTCGGGGAGGCGCTGCTGGCTCACGGGCAGAGCCCAGTGTCGCTTGGACGTGCCCATTGCGGCTCGCCAGGCTCAGTCTCCCCGAGTGCCTTCCTCTGCGTGTTGCCTCAGCAGACAACAGGCCTGGCTGTGGGATGTCTTAATCAGGCTTGCCCGTCGGGGTGTGCACAGGTCGCTGTCAAAATTAAACCCACCTGCCTCTTCTGGGTGCCTCCTGGAACAGGCAGCCCACGTCCTGTCCTAGACACGGCCCTGCGGATGCCATGGCCTGTTCATCTTCCTGGGGCAGCGAGCAGACAGCCCATGAGGGACCAGCTCATGAGTCTGCTCAGGACACCCGGGGCTGGCTGCCGGTCAGGACGGCTTCCTAGCAATGAGTGAGGATGATTTGCAAAGACAAACTTGGATATTTTGGGTTTCCAAAGAATATGGAATGGATGTGCTTACTAAATATTTTTAAATGGGGTTTCTTTGCGTGCCACAAAGAATAATGATGGGAATTGGGGTGATTCTTGGCAGCACAACTGCAGATGGCTTGCTGCCCCTTCCCTCGCGTGGGCTGAAGTCAGGGCCATATGCTCTGCTCCTGCAGGAAGCCTCCATCCCTACCAAGCAGCAGCCTCGTCAGATGAGGCTGCAGGAAGGGAGCAGTGCTGGGCCACTGGGCTGTCACACCAGCTCGTAAAGTGGGTATAAATCCCTGCTTTCCCGAGTCCAATCAGACCAAATCTCAGGGCTCTGTTTCCGATAATACTGCCAGTGGGAAACAGCTCAGAGACCCTCCCTGAGGATGGCTTGTCCTGAAAGAACATTTCTGAGCAAGGCCATCTGAGGCTGCAGGCCAGGGACACGCACTGGTGCTTTCTCCCCCGCTGCCCTGACAGACAGAATGAGAGCAATGGGGCTGGACCCGCGCTGGGCTTCCTCCAGCCTCGCCCTCCAGTTTCCCGATGAAGCGCACTGCTCGGCACACTGGTTTCATTTCCTTGTGAAAGAAAGTGTCCTCCAAGACAGACGCAGTCCTCGTCATCACACCGAGCGGAGCTCCTAGGTGCACAGTGCCCCAGCCCCGTGGCAGCCCCAGTTTGTCCTCATGGTCTCTGGGGCTCTCAGCCAGGCCTCAGATGCTTAGAGCAAGAAAGCAGCTAATTCCAAATTCCTCCTGCTCCTCACCACCCACGAGGCTTTTGTGTGCTTTAAATCCTGAGCTCTGGTAAGGACACTGAGGGAGGACAAAGGAGCCCCTGAGTAAGTGGGGAGAGCAGGGCTCCGGTCTCTTTCTGCTGGTGCATCGCACTGTCAGAGCCACACGTAACCGAGTTCCCGAGTCCTCTGCTCAAGCCTGGCACACAGCAGCTACTAAGAAAGATCAGTACCACTGTTCACACACAGGATCACTAAGAATGGGCAAAACCAGGCCCTGAGATTCGAACATTTGAGACAACAGAATAAGCAGCTCAAATCCATTTCACCGAATCAGGATTCAGGGCCAGGAGGAACTTGCCCAGCGTTACTTAGTGTGTATTCCGTGTTGAGAGGGGATAGTTGGGGTAGGCGGGTAGGGGAAAGCCGTCTCTCAATCCCTTCTTCACATAGAAATTGGAAGAAAGCCATAAACTAAAATATTTTTTCACTGTATGTAGATTTTCCCTAAAGTCTTTATACTTATGAGTCAAAGATTAGTCTTTAAATTTTGGAATTGTGTGGGAGAGAAAGTATGTTGAGGGAAGTTAAAAAGAGATGGGAGGAGAGAGACAGAAGCAGAAAGCAGGGAAACTGGGAAACACCCAAGTGTGTGGGCCTGCTGGCTCTCTCTCCACCCTCCCTCTCTCTCTTTGTGTGTGTGTGTGTGTGTGTGCTCGTGCGTATGCGCGGGCACCTCCTTGAAGCCTCTGGTAAGTAATTGTACATGATACAGGCCTGGGGCACCTCAGTAACCATACCCTGGACCTGAAGAAGCCACAGAATACCGAGCAAGTATCAGAAGACCTTGAGAGCCTGCATTTGTGTGGGATCCTCTGCTGGTCTCCTCTCAGGCTATGAATGAAGTCCCTGAGATCCAGGGAAGTTAGAGGCTTACCTGACGCCACGTGACTGACCATTCACCAAGCTAGAACGAGTCCAGGCCTTCTCCTGCTCCTCACGAGGCTTGCCCAGCCTCCCACCGAGAAGCCAGGCAGCTGTGTGACATCCTCCTCCCTGGGGGGGAGCTAGTGGAGCACAGCTGCTATGACAGCTCTTTCAAGGATTTGAATCCCCAGATGGGAAGGTGTGGCATCAGGGTCACAGGTGAGTGGGTTTTCAGGTAGGGACTAGGGGGTGGGGAGGCAGGAGGGACGCTGTCTGCTGATCACTCTTATAGCACAGTCCTCTCCTGGTCACACCATAGTGCTGGCTGATTATGTTCCAGACCAGTGATAGAAGAGGAAAGCTGAGGAAAGATTTGCTATGAGGCAGAAATCCTAAATGTCAAATATGCACTGCATGCTGCCTTGGCAGGGCTGCTCCCTTTGTGCTTCCAGCTACTTTTGTCGTAATTTTCCTTCTCTTTCTGAAAGGAGATTTGTGAGATGGAGAGCAATACCTATGTCCACTCCCAGATACAGAAGTCCATGGTGTCGTGGTTAAAGATGTGGACTGGGGAGCCAGAGGCTTGTTTGACCTATTGCCTGACTCTACATGTAGCCTCAAAGTAACCCTGACTTAACATTTTTATCTCACTTTCTTCATCTGGAAGGGCATTATGATAGGACATGCCTCATGTGATTATTAATGCAGATTAGTAGGTTAATACTTAAAAGTGTTAGCACTAGCTAACACATAGCACTAGACTTATAGTTGTGTCTATTATAATTTAAAAAAAGAACTATAGGACTGGGCGTGTAACTCAGTGGTAGAGTGCTTATCTAGCATGCATGAGGCCCTGGATTTGATCTTTGGCACTGCAAATAAATACATAAGAATTATAAGCCAACCAGAAATATAAGCATGCTCTACGTGGATGAAAAGACTTTGTAGGCTTATGGTGTGGTTCTAAATGCTCCTACAGAAATTGGATATGACCCATGTATTGGTAGACACTACAACCACGAAAGCAAACTCAGACTTTTGCTGGTTCAAATGAGTGATCCAGTTACCTGGATTCTTATTTTGCCTACCTTTCCCAGTAGTACCCAAACTTCTTCTTCACTCTCCAGTTCCCACAGAAATTTCCCCCTGTATCTCAAATTGATATAAGCATTCACTGGGATGGGTTGGGATAGAGAAGACGGTTGCCCAACTAGCCAGCAAAACCATCCATTAATAGAAGCTGATGTTGTGAGAGAAATGTGGGTAGTTGACTCAAGTGGCAAAGGTCTTGACCCCAGGCCCCAGAACGGTGTGAACACTTCTGCTATGTTAGTTTTAAAGACTCCTTGGCCCATAAGGTTTTCTGTCATTCCTCAGTGGTGTCCCAATGTATTACAAATCAGGAATGTTTGCTAAATTTGTATCTGCTTTTTCATTTATTGGTTTGTGTGGATTCTCACACAAAGAAGAACCAAATTAGCTGCTTTAAAATACAGTTATTCTTATTTTATTTCATTCATTCACTTGCCACTTATGTCTTTAATCTATGAGCGTAAGAAATGCTTATCAAATATACTAGCAAACGTAATGGGGGTAATATTGGCAAATGGTCAACTGGTATGTTGTGACATCCCCTTAGGTCACGACTTCATGCACCCTCTACCTCCAAGACTGAGTCTTGAGGGGTATTGGCCTGAGGAAGGGAAGAGCAGAAGAACAGAGAGCACAAACTGTGTGATGCAGCCCCGACTCCAGCCCCACTGATCAACCTTTCCCGTTTCCCCTGCCGGAGTCTCCAGCCTCTGGTAGCTGCCATCCCACCCCCAGCTTCTGTGAGATAAATATAAACAGCTTGTTTCACTTAGCACAGTGATCTAGTTCCACCCACGCTGATGCGTGTGAGCAGATTTCACTCTTGGTATGGCCAAGCAGTTCTCCCTGAGTGTGCAGACCACGCTTGCTTTGCGCATTCACCACTCGGTAGACACTACCGTGGATAGAGCTGCAATGAACACAGGAGTGCAGCTGTCTCTGCCTCGTCCAGGTTTCCCTTCCTGTGGGTCTGTACCTAGCAGTGGGATCGCTGGGTCACATCTCTAACCTTTTGGGAACCTCACACTGTTTTTCTTAGTGACTGTACTGATCTTCATTCCCACCAACAGTGCACAAGGGATCCCTCCTCCCCACACTCTCTCCAGTGCTTCTTATCTTTGGTCTTTTTGTGGTAGCCACTCTGGAGTGGGGTGAGCTCTTCTCAGATTTTTGACTTACAGGAGATAATTTGGTTTTTTTGAATCCATGTTTCACCACTGCTGAGTGTTTCTCATAAGGACAAATGTTGTGGACATTTTCATCCATTCTATCCCGTGATAAAATGTACCCAGGGTGGCCAACTTGAAGCTTTTGAGAATGTGCCTTGAATAGTGACCATCCTAGCTTTAGTTCTAATCTTTAAAAAGATTCAGAACTGCCCTTGAGGCACCTCACCATGAAGGAAAACACTCGGGGATTGTAGGGGTCTTTAGTGTGCCTGGGTTCTCTCAGGCCGGGTCAGGGTGAGCGCTCAGCCTGGAGGGGCTGAGCCCTTCTCCGTGCTTTTGCAGCCGTTCGCCGTCACATTTAGTGTCAGCATCTGCAGAGAGGCCGTGTAGATTGCTTTTGGGCTCAGAAACTTCATTATGCTACAGAAGGTAAATGGATCCTCGTGCAGAATTCTGATTAGTGTGAAAGTGAATGAGTGCCCACATGGTACAGAAGAGAGCAGGTGTGGGTGGGCCCCGGGTCATGGCATGGGGTGCCTGCCCTCCCCAGCCTGCTGCAGCTCACCTGCAGGTCATCACTCCTTCATCCCTGTGTGTCCCCCTTCTTCATGGTGTCAGTGATGATCTTCCCTTTCGTCCTTGGTTGGCTGCCAACGTGGGGAGAGCGAGTGGACCTTTTTATTTTCCCTCCATTTCTGAACCTTATCAGAGATCTTTAGAGAATGTTTTTCTTGAAAAGTTAGTATTACTTTTCTCAGCGATATTAGGAAGAGGTCGAGGCACACATGAAGGAATGTGCTGGAGCCGTGTGGCTGGGAGGTGCTAATGAGCCACGATGGGCCAGTGGCATCCATCCTGAGACCTCAGTCAGTACAGGAAGGTTCTAGAATGATACTGACTCTGCTCCTCACCCTCAACCGACCCTGGGAAGCAGCTCTCAGGGAGCTGTCGCCTATTCTTTCTGCATGTAACTTTGCAAAATGAAGCTAATTTACGTATTGCCCTCTGGAAGAATATTTTCTCTGTTTAAAATATTCATGGTTGGTGTTCAAAATGTAAATAGAGGAAACTACAGAGGAGAAAATTAAAATGACTCCAGCTCTCAATACACAATGATGTGAAGAATTTTAATAACTACAATGACTTCTCTGAAAAGGTTTTCCAACTATGTTATGACGCCCGAGTGTGAATACCAGTCCCACTGCCTAAACACCGATTTAACTACTAAAGTTGAGAAGGAGCTGCCATTTTATAAATGAGAACCGACAGGCAAACCATTGTTTTAAAATTTTCTTTGATTAAGGCAATTATTGAAAATGTGTAAGTTTTTCAGTTGTGAACAGTTTAAAATTTTGGCCCTTTTTAAATTTATTTTTTCTTATTGATTTGTAATACCACCTTCTATGTTTGACACACTGACCATTCTATTACACTGTCATTACATTGTAATCATTGTTATTACCAATCATTGCCTTTATTGTTTGTCTTTTACATTTTTATGATTCAATTCTATTTTTGTAGGTTTGCTGTGGTACA
Organism: Dolichotis patagonum; assembly: GCA_004027295.1. Classification (NCBI taxonomy): domain Eukaryota; kingdom Metazoa; phylum Chordata; class Mammalia; order Rodentia; family Caviidae; genus Dolichotis; species Dolichotis patagonum. The sequence continues at coordinate 114,697 of PVJX010002563.1, read as the reverse complement.
AGTAATGTACAAAGTGCAGAACATCAAAAATATACAAAATGTGAGGAGCTTGGCACAAACAGGCCATCATTAAACATCGCCACAATCGAAATAATAAACATGTCCATTGTTCTCACGCTCCTCTCTCACCCTGTTACAATCCCTCCTTATGCCACTCTTTCCATCCTAGTTCTCACTACCTTGAATTTTTGATAAATGGATTCATACAATGTGTACTCTTTATTTCTGATTTATTTCACCCAGCAGAATTATTTTGAAATTCTTCCATGTTGTTGCACATGTCAATATTTCATTTCTTATTGCTGAGTAGTATTTCTTTTTATGATTATACCACAATTTATGTGTTCACCCACTGATATAAATTTGGATTTTTTTCAGTTTGGGGTACTACAAATAAAGCTGCTACTAACATTTCAACCTTTGTGTGAACATACGCTTTCGCTTTTGTTAACTAAATACCTATGTATGGAATAATTGGTAATGTGGTGGGGAGAGCGTTAACTTCTCAGGAAACTTCCGAACTATTTTCCACAGTAATTGTGCCATTTTACATTCCCAACAGCAGTACACAGGGGCTCCAATTTCTCCATTTTCTGGGCAACACTTGATATTGTTTTAAAATTGTAACCATTCTGACTGTTCAACCTGGGTTTGTGGTAGTATTTACTGTGGCTTGATTAGATTTTCCTAATATTAATGATCCTGAACATTATATACCACTTGCTATTTTTGTATCTTCTTTGTTGAAGTGCCTGTTAAAAGCACTTGTCCATTTTTTGTTTGGGTTATGTGACTTCTTGAATTTCATCTTCAGAGTTTTGTCTATATTTTAGATAAAATCGTTTTATCATAATATGCAAATATTATGGCTTATCTGTGGCTTATCTTTTATTATGTAATATGGGTTTTTTTGTTGTTGTTATTGTTGTTCGTTTGTTTGGGTTTTTTGGGGTACCAGGGATTGAACTCGCGACCTTGTGACTGCTAGGCAAGCGCTTATGCCACTGAGCTAAATCCCTGGCCCTGTAACATGGTTTTTAAACAGTATAAATTTTAAATTTTGGCGGCATCTATTTAGTTTTAAATAGTCTGTGGTCTTTGTTGTTCTTATTTTATTTTAGCAATTTATTTGTGAGGTTCTGGGGACTGAACCATGGAAGCATGTGCTCTTCCACTGAACTACACGACCTGTTTTATTGATCTTCGCATACAGCTTTCCAATGTTCCTGGCACTGCTTGTCAAACAGACTTCCTTTCTATTGAGTTAGGTATCAGTTTCCTAAGGCTGCTGCGTCACCCACACAAGGTGCCTTAAGACAGCAAAAACTTCTTACTGTTACAGAAGCTGTAGGTTCATGGTCACATCGTTGCAGTGCTGTGCTGTCCCCAGTCACCCAAGGGACGGGTCTTGCTTTTCTCTTCTTGTGCTTTGGCGCTTCTTGACTCCTCCTACTGACTTTGGCTTGCAGCGGTGCCTTGCCAGTCACTACTCCATCTTCACAGGGAGGCGTCCTCTGTGTGTGTCCCTGTGTCCCTGTCTTCTTACAAGGGTAGTCATCATTGAGTTAGGGCCCAAACTAATCCAGTCTGATGTCCTTCAAGCAATTATACCTCTGCTTCCTGCAGAGGCTGAGGACACATGTCCTCCTGGGGGACACACATTCTGGGGGAACCATACAACTAAGGACAAATTAACTGGATGTCTATGCTGAAAACCAGTAGATCACATATGTAACTTACACTCTTGTGGCTCAGTTGTTTTTATGTTTCCAAAGAGTCCTTTGTAGTGAGATTTGTTTAAAAGTTAACCTGTGCTTTATTCTAGCTTGTTAATTTAATTTTTGAAAATCTAGAGTAAATGTTAAATTATGATATAAGGCTACGTTGTAAGTTTTTTCCCAAATAAGAATTTTCCTTTTGTTTCCTCTAGTGCCTAAATCTTGTTTTATATTTTGAATTTCCCTGTGATAGATGTTTACAGTTTTACAGAAATGTTGTAGGTTCACAGAAACTACTAAGCACGGCCATTTGCTCTTTGTGGAATAATTCATCACAAGCCCTGCACGCTGCACACTTCCCACCAGGCCAAGTTCTTGGAAGCGTGTAGCTGAGGGCCAGTTTCACGACCACTGCCTTCTTCTCTTACTGTGGTTGAGACTGCGCTGCTGCTATGTTCATACTCATTGTAACTCTGTAATGGGCTTTAATAGCACTTTATAAAGATACCCCTTTCAGGCGGGGAATTTAGCTCAGCAGCTCAAGCAATTGCCTGGTAAGTATACAATTGTAAGTTTGATCCCCCTTTAAAAAAAGTAAGAAAAGAAACACTTTCTTTGTTTCCTACTTACTCAGGTTGACCTTCAAAATAATTAGTTAAATCTTGTTGGGTCCACTGTAATTTCTGGTGAAATAACATTGTACCAAAGCATGATGTGGGGAAGGACTGGTACTTTTTCAGTTTCGGTCACGGTAGAAAAATCTGTGTATGCCTCTGCTTACGCAAGTCTTTCACGTTTTCCGTCGTGGGTTTATAATTTTCATCATGTGAGTGTCTATTGCACATTTCTTAGTGGCCCATCCCCAGATACTTTCTACTTATCACTTTCTGATATAAATGAAATCCTTATTCTTCCATTATGGTCAAAAACTCAGTTCTTGCTGGCAGATAGAAATATGAATGCCTTTGATATATTTATCTTCTAGCTGCTAACTTACTGAAGCCACCGGTTAGTTCTATAATTTAAAACACTGCTTTTATCCTTTTTGACACCTAACACTTACACCTCTCTTTTTTCTTTTGTTCTCCTTGCTGGTTTGCTTTCTGATGGCTGGACCAGTCTTTCCCTTTCAGATCTGCAATTTGAGGGCAGATCTATGTCTTCAGTTCACAGTTCAGATTCTCAGGTGTGGCAAATGACACTGCCCTGGTCTGAGTGTCTTCTGCTTCATTGCTTTGTCCTCAGACGCCATCACCACTGCTCACCATCCCTGCGTGCTTGGGAGGCATGTATACCTCCCAAGATGAGGGCTCATCTTGTGTCCCTGTGACCATTTTTCCTTTGGGGGCTGTTTTTTGAGACCATTCCCCTCTACCAGTTTCCATCCTAGTCCACTCCTGTTGGTTTTCTTAGAATTACTTTGTCCAGTCCTTGGAGAAGAGAGGGTGGGGTGGGGCTGTGTTCACCTTAGGAGTCAGCAATTAGGCAATGGAGGGGGACTTCCTACTTTTTGTTTTGTTCAGATTTACAAACAGAGAAGGCAAAAAAAGGACGAGCAGGGTTTTCCATCTATTTTTAAGAGGATAGGTTAGTTCACTTGCAACCATTTTTCACCATCCTTAAAGCGGTTTTCACCTCCAAATCCACCTGGATTTTAGAAACAGACTGATAGCACTTCTAATTTTGAGACCATAGTACATTCATGACCTTTTCTCCTACCTAAATGCATACTTTGGCAGAAAGATGGTGAGATGAACTTTGTGGGTTGTACACCAGGTACCATTCTTAACAAGAAGGTAAGCAGTTTGAAAGCCATCGAGGTAAGTCTTTGGAAGTAGGGCTGTATGGATTGGGGTCCTCCAACAAGGTCTAGGGGCTCTCAAGGTTCATTTCTAGTAGCTCTGGACTTTTGTTACTTCATACTTAGGTTATTCTAACAACAGAAAGAACTGCTAAAGCTAGAAAATCTTTAGAGTAGATAAAATCTCTAGAGTAGATAAACTTTATTTAAAGGAAGTAATTTGCCATAAAAAAGTTGATTTCCCATTTTATGCCCTATAAATTCCATCTACTATATGTGAGACCAGTTACACTTGCACAAAAATCTATATAAAAATGGTTATGTTGAGATTCTTGCCAAACTGCTGGTAAAATATTGGGAGTATTTGGTATGTGGTGTACAACCCAAGTCCTTAAGATTCTTGGGAGAGCTGCTCACAATTTGTCCTGAGTGTTCCTTGCTGGTGTCCTGTAAGGATGCTTCATAATGGTGCCACACCAAGTTCTCAGCTTCGGTGGTAATGACCTTGGCTGGAGAGTAGAACAAAACCAAGAGTAATCTTTTACATGAGTAAGATCTCTGCATCTTTAAAAGATCAGTAAATCTTTTCTTGGTTAATAAGTGTCAAAAGAATCTAAACTCAGACTATTCAGTTTTACATTTGTTTACATTTTTAATGCAAATTGGAAATAGCAAAAGATTATTACCTAGTGAGTAAAATAAACAATCCCAAGTCCATATAATGTAAATAAATGAATGAATAAATACAGAGCAATGAACTGTCTTCCACACACTAAAAAATTGCCTAAAACTTTAGAATGATTGATGAGATTAGGCCAGTCAACTCATTGGATCAAAATTTTAGGAATGCAAGAATCTCAAAATGTATCCCCCCAAAAGGCTTTTTATTATAAAAGATGAAAAGTAACATTATAATAGGTCTACAAGACACACATCAACTTACCCAATAATCAGAAATGTCACTAACTGAGCCCATGTGTCACTTACCACTCCTGTGCCTTCCTACACAGAAGGCATAACGTGGACCTAATTACAAAGACATAGTAAACAAACCCACATTGAGGAATATTCTCCAAAAGAACTGGCCGTGGCCATTCAAAATAGTAATACAATAAAATAAAAAAATCATAGAGGCAAAAACTGCTACAGATTAAAGACTAAAGAGAGGGTGGGCATGATTGATACATAATGTGTGGATCTATTATGAATCTATGGAAGCATCACAGTGAAACCCATTAATTTGCTCAATTATACTTGGTAATAAAAAAGAGATAAGAGACTAAAGGCTTATGACAACTGAATACATCACTGTGCATGATTTTGGATTGCCTTTTGTTGGAAAGACCTTTTCAGATTGCAGGATAATCTTTTTGGTGTTATTTTAATGGTTTTGTGGTTGTGTAAGAAAATTGTGGGGTTTTTAATTTAATAAGGTGTTATTTTTGTGAGTGAATAGTAGGTTTGTTCACCTTCGGCAGCAGCTGGGGCATCTCCACCCTTGGTATTTCTGGTATCAATAACTCTGAGCTCTGTGCGTTGAAAGCATATTGATGGTGGCTCTTCCTCGGAGCTCCTGAGGGGCTGCCCTGCCGTGAACCGCACACCTTCAGTCTCTCAGAGACCGCAGCTGCGTCACAGGCTTCTAGGTGGAAACTTCCTTAGAGTGTCGTAAGTGGCTGTATCAAACAAGAGCAGGTTCTTGAACTTACCCCAAACTTCCCCGTGGACCGCTTCTTTCAGCCTTGCCTTCAGATTCGTTCACTCGTCTTTGTCTTCCTTGTCCAACTTTCCAGCACCTTTTATCCCCCTTGTTCTCCTTGGGCCACCTCACAAAGCTCTGAGGGCACTGGTGACTACTGCAGCCTTGCTACAATATTACAAAAAGAGGGAGCACCACTCACCAGTGGGCCCAGAAACCGCTGCCCCCAAGGCTGCATTTTGTTGAGTGACATACAAGTATATACAGATTAAAAACTTTGACATTTGAAGAGTAGCAGGGCATTGGTAATTCCTGTGTGTGTGTCTTAATCATATAGACTGGGTGCCATAGTATTCCCATTTTCATAGCAAACAGTGCAAGGACTAATTTGCTTCTAGTTTCAGAGTAGTCAGGTTGGAACTGGTAGATGAACTCCCAGGAATCTGAATTCAGAATTTAGGTTAACTACTGAGTAAATTGAAGAGTTTTCTTACTTCAAAATCCCTTAATACCACCAGAAACCCCTTTGGGAAGTTTTACTTAGGGTACTGTGTAGCATATAACTCCGTAACTCAGGGGTCTGACACAACAGAGAAGTGAGAGCACACGGCCTCTGAGGCTCAGAATCTGGGCACGGCTGAGGTGGGTGCCTCGGGCTCGGGGCCTCCCATGACTGCGGGGCAGGTGTGGCCGGGGCTGTGGTTCCACCTAAAGGGTTGACCGAAGAACAGCTGCTTTCGAATTCACCTGTGGTTATCTACAGTCCTGGTCCCTCACCACATGGGCCTCCCACAGAGCTGCCTCGTGACCTAGCAGCTGACTTCTCAAGTTAGCGAAACAAGGAGTTAAGAGTGGGACCGGGAGAGAAGCCACAGGCATTTTATAATTGAATCTCGGAAGTGATACCCTAACATTCTTCATTAGAAACAATCAGAATGTCTTCCCCTCTGCAGAAGTGAGGGGACTGCACTTGGGAGGAGATGCCTAGGGTGGGAACCCTTGTTAGGCTGCCTACTGCAGACTTCAGGTGTGTGTTAGCTTTCCATTGCTGTGACAAAACACTGGAGAAAATAAATGTAGAGGAAGGGAGCTTTATTTTAGCTCACAGTTTCCGAGCTTTCAGGCCATGACTAACTGGCTCCGCTGGGCCTGTGGTAAGGTAGCGCATCATGGCAGAAAGTCACTATAAATCAAAGTTGTTTACCTCACAGAGGCCAAAAGGCCGGGGGACCCCAGAGAGGCAGGAACCGGGACAAGATACGGTCGGTCCCCAAGGTCATGGCCCCATAACCTATTCCTTCAACCAAGCTCTCCCTCTGAGGTCCTACCACCTTCCAAAAAAGCCTCCGCACTGATCTGGCCAATGGACTGACCCACTGCTGAAGAGCCTCTGCAGTGCAGTCACCCAGGAGAGCCCACCTCGGTCACTGCTACCCTGGGCACCAACCTTGCCACGTGAGCCTTGCAGGACCATCACATGCAAAACCCAACAAAATGCTTTAACCTGCCCACACAGTCTCATCTCTTCTCTGCGCACTGATCTCTTGGGCGAGGCCAGTTGGAATGCGGCTAGAAAGCAAGGGTACACTATGTTGCTCCTTCCTGGCCACAAATACAAACTGACCTGACATCCCCTCTTCGGTCCATTACCGTGAGCACTCCAGGTATTGGATGCTGATCTCAGAGGCCAGCATGTGTCCGGCTGTGACATTTGGGCCTCCCCAAGCCACTGCCTATTCTCTTTATGCTCACTGTGCCCATGTCTTCATCACTATGCCTCTGCTGGCCTCCAGGACTCCTGGAGGACAGAAAATGTGGCCTTTTTGCTAAATCTGTTCCTTTCCAACTAGCACACCCATGAAGCTAGAGACTGGGCTAGAGAGAACTAGTTAATTCTCTAGGAGACCTTGCTTAATTTTTGGCCCTAGCAAAGGCGTGACATATGGCTGAGTCTTTTACACATTTAGCTGGTTCTGTAAAACATGCTATTAAACTGGGCAGTAATAATAGAGAGACCATCAGATTATGGACTTGATATCTTCCCAGGATTACAACCTTAATCTTTCCTCTTAATTGGAAAATCTTCTTGCAGGGCAACACGTTTATATAAAAAAATGATTGAGTCGGCAACAGCCTATAAAACAACACACCATATTTCATCTGCAGTTTCTCTTATAAGCCCCCTTTCTATACTCCTGAATTTTCACTACTGAGGTTATTCTTTTTGAATGGGTACCATTTGAGTCGGGGTGACAGAAACATAAAATAAGAAATTAACAATCATATTTAATTCTATCATCTAGAAATTAAATTAATGTGTTACTGTGTTTCCTGCTAGTCCTTTGATCACACACACACATATATATATATATATATTTATTTATTAAAAATTAAATAGCATGGAACTATACCACCTCTATTTTTCCCATTTTTTAGTTCATGAATGTCAAATACGGTTGTCCAATATTCCATTGTGTGCCCATCGCTCAGTTTGACGTCCCACCTCTGTTTTAGGTGTTTCGTGTTTCCCAAGTTTTGCCCTTAACAATAACGCCATCATTAGTATCTGTGCACTAAATCTCTAATCATTTCCTTCCGGGAAATTCTTGTGAGTGAGAGTTCTGAGTCAGAAGGGAAAAAACGGGAATTTTATTGTTCAGTTTTCCTAACACCCCCAGTTTAAGGGAGAAGTCTATTTGACTCCAAAGGGTTCAATCCATAGTTGTTGCTCCAAGGGAGGAGCATCATGGCAGAGGGTGCAGCTTCATGGAAACTGAGAAGCAGAGCCCAGAAAAGAGTGCAAGATAGGAAAGGCTGGAGACCAGAGATAGCACCCAAGATCACCCCCGTGACCCTTCCAGACACACCCAGATGTGTGCTTCACAAATCTAGGAATGTCCCAGCTCCATCAAATCAACAGTAAGCTGAACTAGACAGGCATCACGATACATGCTGGGAGCAACAGGGACATTCTGGAGAGGACTGCACAATGGCTGTGACACAGGGGCCATACTGGGAGCATGGCAGTGCAGCCTATGGGCAGCACTGGAGCCCTAGACGGTGACAGTCCAGGCCTCCAGGCTCGTTTCTCTCACATGGGACCTCTGTAATTTTAGGAGAGTTATCGGGACTTCTTTTGTGTTTGTTTGATTTTTGTAGTGCTACGGGTCACACCCAGGGCCTTGTACATTCTAGGTGAGTGTTTTGCTCCCATCCTTACTTCATCTTCTGAAGTTCAGTTTTATCATCTGTAAATTGAGACTAACGATATACGTAAGTCAGAACATACATCCAGAGGACTTCACCAAAATCATCCCTCAGCATTCATTTGTGAATCCTGGAATCCTTACCCAATGGCTTGAATTTTGGTGCTGTCTGATTTCCCTTAACATGAAAAACAGCGTTGTTTGAGGAAGTATGTTGACCTGAACGTGCTTCAGGCAGCATTTGTTTGGGGTACTCACCAAAGTTTCCTGGCAGAATCAGTAAACAGGAAAGAGGCAGCGGATGGAACACAGATTTGAGTGCCATTTCTAGGACGTGTGCTTATGAAAGCAAGTACTGGATGCCATCTGACGGCTTCTTTAAAGGCAGTGAGATAATTGCGTATAATGTGGAGCTCATACGTGGACACTTATAGCTTGAATGAGTAAGACAACTGTCCTAATGTTATACTAATGCCAATCTAATCGTGGCCTAAGATAAAGTTCCGTGTGACAGTGTGCTGATCTCAGTTGACTGAGATGGGAATGCAGATGATACATCTTGAAAAAGGGGAATCGAAGGACTCAAAAACTGGCTCTAGAGATAATGAGCACATTGATGAATAAAACTGTATAATGATATGTAAGACTGGGAAAAGGCAGTATTTCTACGCTCATGTATTATGTAAAGAGTATGTGGTAAAATATGCATGTGCAATTGAGTTGGTACATTAAATTTTATATCATATTTATTTTGTCTAAATCCCTAACAGTTTATATAGTCAACTGGATTACAAAGAGTGTTACTGGAGGATCTTTTCACTTGTTAAGAGAAGCTTCTCATCTATGGGCAGATATAAGGGCTACCTAACACACACGTGGTGTGAGAACAGCAAGGGGGGGTCTGTGAGGTACTCAGCCTGACAGACTGGCATTGCAGAGGAGAAGCAGTTCATGGCCAGCAAAGGAAGCAAAGCAAGCGGGGAGACCACAGCTCTGTCTATCCCTTATATATTACCCAGGCTACTTAGGGCAGGTAGCACTCACACCCTTAATCCCAGTGCCACTGAACCCAGTATTGTACCATGAATCAGTGTCACACCTCTGAAAAACCCCCACCTACGACTGTATAAGATTTTGGGGGGACATCTAGACGCAAACCCTAACATGTATGAAGGTACAGCAGAGCTCTCTGACTTTACACAGTGATTGGAGGCACTGAAACACAGACAAACAGGAGATCGTACACCCTCAGGATGAATACAAGCAGAGAGTAGAGGCTAGGCATCCACCTGGCACTGAGACCTCCTGTCAGCACAGCAGGCTTTCCACTCTTGTCTTCTTCATCTTAACTTCGCTAAACAGGACTCATTTCTCAAGCTACGCTGAAAAGAAGAGAGTGAATGTGTCTTTCACACCAGCTTTCTCTGCCAAGTTGTGTTATATAGGTTTTTGGGCCACAGTCTAAAAAACTGGATAGAAACAGAGAAGAGGGGAGAGAATGAAAGAGGGGGGAGAGACGGACAGAGACAGAGACACAGAGAGACACAGAGAGAGACAGAGAGAGAGAGAGAGAGAAACAGAGAGAGACTGAAAGAAGAGAAGGAGAGAAAGAGACAGAGAGGAGAGGGGAGAGAGTCACACAGACACAGAGACCTCACCTACATGATCTACATACTAACCTACCAAATGAAGAAAAAAAAAGGAGACAGCAAGAGTTTAAAGTGATCTTATTTCTTCTGACAGGTGCTAGGGGCTGTATTTTCAATTTGCCATTCATTTGAGCACTGTGCAAACGTCTCTATCCCAAGGCCTGAGGCCTGCATTAACTTCTGCAGGCATGGAGCAAACCGGATGCACCTCTGGGGCCCTAACCGAGCTGAGGCTCTCTGGGAAGCCTCTCCAGCTGGGCAGGGAGCAGTCTGACTCCCCAGGAGGAAGCAGAGTGACCATGGGCACGGCCATCCTCCTCTCTGCCTGGGCCTCTGCATGCCCCTCAGTTTCTGTCTGGGGATGCCAGGGACACTGGCTAGGGCAGACTGCTTACGTCTCACCCCGTGGCTCTCACTCCACAGAGCGCATAGCAAAGGGCGATGGAGGTCTTCCGGGAAGGCTCTGGAAAGACGCACCCTTGGCACTCATTTCGGAAGCCTCCAACCCTGCTTGTGCTCTCTACCCAGGGCCACTCTGGCCCTCCCGAGGCTCCAGGCTGCTGAGCACAGCCTCCCGCTCTCCCTTCTCTGCTCCTGGACACCATTCGTGCCATCCTCCCCCTCCTCTCGGAGCACAGTCTTCTTTGTCCCGCACTGTCTGCACATCCTCTCTCTGGCTGTCCCTCCACTGGGAATGGGGCCAAGCATGTTTGCCTGCTGGCGTTTTGTCACAGTGCCTCCGTTATAGCTCATGTTATTAGTGGCATGAAAGCCACTTGCACATGTGTCACACGTGGGAATGTGCTCTTGTGTATATACATGAAGATGGATGTGCGTACACATATGGACATATGTATGTGTGTACGTACGTGTGTGCACATATGTGGACATACGTATGTGTGTATGTGAGTGCGTGTTTTCTTAGTCATTTCAGAACCAGCACTTCTTGGGCCTGTGAAGGCACTGGAAAAGTACTTTTGTGATGTTAGTGGCACTGGGTTTTATGCTAGTTCTGATGCGGTTTCATCCTAAACAAATCAACCTGCCTCCACTCCTCCAGAACACTCCTACATCGAAGACAGCTCCTTCATTAGACCTGAGAGGTCTTTCTAACGCAACAAGAAATCAAGCATGGTGACAGGTTTGTCCAGTGGGTCATTGCTGGACCTGGACCTGCATGAATTTGGGAGGTGTGGGGTCTGAGCTTGGGAGCCCCTGGTACCAGGTCACGCAGCTCCTGAGACCTCCTTGGCCTCTTTCCCAGCTGGCTACAGCCAAGGTGAGCCACAAGATGGGTGGACCTAGGCTGGTTAATGAGCGGAGTGTCCTGACTTACCCCGGATAGGTGAGCGGTCCTGTCTCTACCTGGTGATGGTTTTCAGAGCTGCCGTAGCCACTGGCGGGTGGAGGGACCTTGTCTTGGTCTATATGGCTGCAGACTCGGCAGCTTCGACAACCACGAATTATTTTCTCCATGTGTTGGAGACTCAGTGGGGGGAAGCGTCTCTTCCACCTGCAGGTGGGTGCCTTTCTCCTATCTTCCCATAACTGTCCTGTGCATGTCTGTGTCCAAATCTCCTCTCCTCAAAGGGCACCAGTTCTTTAAGGCCACAGTGATCCCACTGACATGATCATCTTTTGAAAGACCTTGTCGGGAACACAGGCAGGATTTTAGCAGAGGAATGTTTGGAGTGCCACAGTCAGGCTGCATGGGCTCAGGGCTCAGCGGCCTTTCAGAAGCACTCTCCTCTCTTCTGCTGCCTAGAAACTTGCTCCAACTGCATTTCCTCTCTGACTGGTCCTGGGTGTTTCACGTGAATGAGCTAATTTCCTCCACACTTGCCTGCCCCTACTCAGAAGGAGCTGTCATTCCCACTTACACAGAAGAGGCCAAGGAGGGATGAGTGACCTTCCCAGCCCGGACACTGAGCTCTGTGGGGCAGATGCACCCAGGACCCCCTCCAGCACCCACGCCCTCCACCGGGGCTGACCTCCTTGCCCAGAAGCCTCCTGTTGGGACCTGAGCACCAGCGCTGGGTGTGTGGCATCCTGAGCAGACTCTGGACCAGGTGAGCGCAGGGCACTCGCTGTCACGGCCTAGGGGTTAAGGGCTGCGCCTTCTGTGCAAGATCCTAAATCCAAGACATGTAAGAGCTCCAAAGGCAGGGGCCAAAGAATATTGCTCCCTAGAAAGGCCACTCCTCTTTGGAGGCAAATAAATTGAGTCAGAGAAGCCATTTCTCCCCCAGGGGAGAAAACCTGATAGCCATTTAAAGGGGCTAGAAAATGACTTTTGAGAGGACTTAATGGTCAAGTTTAGCGAGGATATTAAAGGGAACTTGATATCACAGTGGGATGAGCACTGGACCAATCAGATGCATTTGTATTTGATCGTGAGTGCTGTTTTCTTGGGTAACATGCTTTGGTCTCACTTGTTTCCTCTGAAAAGCGGATGCATAATATCTCCCTGCAGGTCACTGCAAGATCAGAGTATAGAGGCAGGTGTGCAGCGCAATGTTCGGTTGATTTTCTTTGCTTCGTAGTGAAAATGGACTAGGCCAAACTGCAGCTACATCTCACAGTGTGCGCCTGCCCACGACGCCTCACTCCAATGGAGAAGGCGTCAGCTCTAGCTCTGCCAGGCATCAGAGGCTGGTGAAGGGTCTTGCCTTAGCAACAAGATGCTTCCATTTGGAAGTGCTACCTGTCACTCTGCCTATGGGTCATTGTTTAAACCAGGTCCCAAGAGAGGCCATGAGGTGTGCAGACACTGCAGTGCATAGGAAGAGGCAACCAGAAGCCGTCACCCGCCCTAGTACTGCTTAGGTGTCCAGCAAATGAAGCAATGTTATTACAGCTCACTCTCCCTTTGCCAAAAGCAGTTGTGTCCTGTTCTGTTTGCTTTTTCAAAAAAAAAAAAATTAATGAAGTGGACTCATGGATTTAGTCACATGTCCTCTTGCCCTCTTATCCTTGAGGAAAATTATCTCCGAAGAGCCCGAAGATCTTGTGAAGTCTTCAGGCGAGGTGGAGCTGTGTGGATTCACAGACACGAGGCATCTGACCACAGCTGGGAAGATTTTATGCGTGACGCGGTGTGCCGCCATGGGATGAGACACAGAGATGGGCACCTTTAGTCAGAGGGTTGAGCAAGGGGCACACCGCTTTGCATCCCTGGCCCGGATGAAGTTAGACCTGTTTCAGCGCTGATCTCTCCCTTTTCCTTTTTCATATATAATGTTTACCATTTTAGTCATCTGAAGCGCTCAGTTTAGTAACAGTAAGTATGTTCACTTTGTTGGACAGTCCTCTCCACCTGCCATTTCCAAAACTATTTTCATCTTTCTAAACTGAAGCTCAGTGCCTGTGAACAAAATTCCCCATCCTCCCTCTTCTCATCCCCGGCACCCACGGCGCTGCTGCCTGGCTCTGTGAATGTGCCTGCTCCGGGGAGCTCGTAGCACTGACAGTGCTCCTCTTCTTAGAGGGGCTCTCTTCACTTAGCGAGATGTCTTCCAGGTCCATCCACTGTTTCAGCACGTGTCCAGATGTCCTTCCTTTTTAAGGCTGGGTAGTATTGTGTGGTCTGTGCCTTCCACGTTTTGCTGATTTTTTCACCTTTAGGTGAGGACGTGAGCTGCACCTCCCTGTTGGCTGTTAGGAATGATGTTGCTTTAGGCACAAGCATCTTGCAAATCTATTGAAGCATTCACTTTCGCTTCTTCTGTACTCATATCCAAAAGTGGCACTGCTGAGTCCTGCGGTAATCCTATTTTCAACTTTCCGAGGGCCTGCCATGCTGTCTTCCATCGTAACTGGACCGTTTTACATACTCAGCAGCAGCATTCCCCTGATTTTTAACCCCGCCTGTCTTCTCCACAAAGAACCTGGGGATATTAGTTGCTTTGTTTCACATTATTTGTACAAAGGACAAGGTCTTTCTTATATCCCATCTATTCAACTTAATTTGGCATTTATTACTTCCTTATCCTAGTTCCCTATGTAATTTTGTTCAGAGATCGTGGCTACAGGCAGAGGTTATCCTTGACATTCTTACAGAGATCATGTGAGTGCGGAAGTTATCCTTTGTATGTCCTTATTGGACTTTGTCATTTTTATTGCCATTATTATATTACCTATGCCTATGGGCTATCTATCATGGGATTTCTTCAAGATGCTTAGCAACAGCATGTAAGAGATGCCTGCAAAGTCTAATTCAGAAGCGCAGTCCCATGGAGACTTGTGGGAATAGAATTAACTTGAGATGTGCTTTTGATTTGAGTTAGCATCTGACTTGTAGGTGCGGTAGATGTGTCTGTGGGCACATTACTGGATGGGAAAAAAACACTTGGGGAAAATCACTAATCTTTGGAAGTTCCCCTCTGCCTCTCCACCTTCCTTATGACCCCAGTGGTAGTAACTATCCCATCAGCGGAATGTTTCTGTCTTCCCACTAGCTTTTTATCCCCTTCCACATGGCATGAGTCCTGAGTCTGGGAATGTTCTGCCACCCACAGATTGTGTGCTTAGCCTGTGACAACAGGTTCAAACGCTTTGAGGGCTGAGTGCACAGAAGACAGCTGCCAGTCCTTCTGTAATCAGATGTCCACTGCTGCAATCAGGCTGCTGGCCATTAGCACTATCTGAGCAAGCAACCAGTCCCAACTGACTGCATCCTCCGAATTCCAGGCAAAGCAGCCTGGGGTGACCCAAGCCATGGAGAGCAAACGATGGGATGGAGACATCCCACTAGTAGGAGAGTTATGGACATCAAGAGTTGCTGGGAAGTGGGAAGGGGGAGAGGAGCTTCCAAAGAGTGGGCTCTAATCCTCCTGGAGCGTTGGTATTTCCAGTGCAATAGCTAGGTGGAGGGGCACAGGCCTATCCTGAGGAAGGCCTGCTTGTCTTCCGGTATTACTGGAGGGTCTTGCACTGTCAAGAAAATGGCTCCACTGCAGCTCACACATGTCGCCTCTGCTTGCAGGAAGCCTGTAATCCCTTACAGGTATGATCTGTCCTCCCAAACAAAGATGTACAGGCAAACACTTTTATTTTATAATCTCTGTTCCTGACAGGACTTCCATTTAATTCTCACTTGGCTTTTTTTTAAAAAAGGAAAAATAAATCTTCTCTAATCCTCTGAGGTTGGAGTTGCAATCACTGTGAAATTCTATATTGGCTATTAAAGTAATATGAATGTAAATTATAAAAACTCTGAAGACATGGGTCTGAACTTACACATGCTTTTCAAAAACCCACTGTACTTCTGCTGTTTTTGGTGCTCAGGCTGCTGACTACCACCTCAGCCTCCCAGCTAGCTAGGAGTTCACACCTCCAGCAAGCACGTCCAGATAAAAGGCTAGCTTGTTAAACCAAGTTTAAAAATAGAGCTTGACTGAGGGTGTAGTGGCACACACTATGCAAACACCGGGCAGGCTGAGGTAGAGGATTACATGTTCAAGCCCAGACTAGGCAATGTAGCAGGTTAGTGAGAGCTTGTTTCAAAATTCTAAAAAGGGCTAGGGATGTGTGGGAAAGGCCTGAGTTCAATCCTCACTGCTACTGCTACCCAAATAAAGATAAGAAAGAAAGAAGAAAGAGAAAGAAAGAAAGAAAGAAAGAAAGAAAGAAAGAAAGAAAAAAAGTCTTATGCTAATTAGACATCTTAGTTATCATTGAATAAATATCCTTACCTGGATATAAAGTTGTCTTTAAAACAGCTGACCACGCCAAGAGTCTAGTAGCTACCTCAAAGGACAGGCTCAGACAGCTCCAGCTGAGTTACTATTGACATTTTATACAAAGAGCTCCAGTCAAGGCTGGTCCTCCTGCGTACACATTCATGGATTCTTTCTGTGAATGAGGCCTAGGTGGCTGTTTATAAATACAGGGACATGAAATTAAATTTCACATTAGCTATTTTTAATGTAGACTACTTTATAGTGCTGTTGTATTGTTCAGCTTGAAAGCACTGCTTTTTGGCAGAAGAGCTCTGCTCATTTTGCCAGCAGAAACCTGTGTAGGCTGAATTAATAGCTGGCAGAACAGAGGTAACTGCTTCATTTGCAAAATGCCTCACCATGGAGAGGATCAATCAGTAGGGGGTGGTGTAATCCACCAACACAGACAATTCCGCAGGGCTCTGGTGATGCATCTGAATACAAAATTGTTCAGGATTTTTTTTTTCAAGTGCATTAAAGAGAAAAGTATCCCAGCAGGAGCTTAATAAAGGATTTTTCCTCTCTTTTTTTTTTTTTGACTTTTTATTTTTGTACCAGGCTTCATAATTTTAGAAATCATTTTGAAGTCAGTGTTGTGAATATTAAGTGGGGAAGTGAATGAGGACATACTGTTACCTTATAATACAAATCAGATGCTAACCCTTTCCCACTGACTGTGTGGCGTGGTAGCTTCAAAAATGGCTATTCTGATCTCATTTAATGAACAAATTCAGTAATAATGGTTTACTCTTTGGTAAACACAAGGGGAAGTACAACCAGTGGCTTTGTTAGGGGTCTCCAGTCTCCAGGGCATCAACGTGAACCTCCTTCGTGACACCAGAGATGTCCTGTTGCCACCGAATGAAACTAAACATGCCAGTGTTGCCCATAACAACAGTTGCTAGGCGACCTTTGCCAGCGTGTGAGCAGTGGGAAGTACTGCAGATCATGGCATTATTTATCATCATACACCGCGGTCTTGTTTAGGGAAAGGCCTGACACACGCAGTGATAGCCACATGATAGAAATGTCATGCGTACATGGCAAAAGGAAAGCGTTTGGGGAAAGTCTGGGAAATCATAGCTGTGTGCTGCTGTCTGTGTGATTTCTGACTGGAACTTCCATCATGGCACTGCAGTTGTGTGGCAGTGCTAGATTTTCCCTGTGACCATCCTCCTCTCTCAGGGGAGGTTGGGGGGGAAGAGACGAGAGCGTGATGAGAAATAACGGAGACGTCATCACCTCTGGGAATGGGGCTGCAGCACCAGTCAGCTGGAACCCTGTGTTGTCCACAGACAGCCCGAGTGGGCCAGTGGGAGTGTTCTCCAGACAGCCTACGATGTGACTGACAGGTGGCCAAGTGTCTTAGGAGGTAACGCGTGTTCTGAGGCACAGATGATGCTACCGCAGTGCTACCTACTTCCTCAAAGACATTACATCATTTCAGCAAGCATTCACTGAACTGATAAGCTAACCATGACCGGAGCCCAGGATGGGGTTCCCAAGACTCATACCTCTCAGAGTGAGCAGACGCTTACAACAGCATGTTTTCTGCTCCATTTTCCTTTTCCCCTCCTGTCCTCGGTCATTCTTGGTCTTGCTGTGCAGTGGGAGCCGTTGGGCCAAATTCATATAGTTTGAGAATTTGGTGTGGATCAGTTGAAACCTGCCTGCGTCCACCTTGTCTTTTTCAGGTTTAAAAGAACAATTTTCAACAAGACTTCTTTTTTAACCAATTAAAAAATCATGTTTAATTAAAGCAGATTAAGGAGGTTGCCAATTTTTTGGCATTACACACCAGAAGCAGCGTTCTTATTCCAGAGATTTCGACCCCTAAATGAGGCTGTCGCGTAACCACAAAAGAAGAGAAAAGGCAGGCATCTGCGGGGTGTTTTCTATGCATGAGCCAGATAATTAAACTGACAGCAGCTTCAGGGTGAAATGTCAGGTCCACCTTTCTGTGTTCTCAGTATTACAATTGCATTTATAAGACACTTATAGGGTACAAGGAGGAAGAGTAGGAATAAATCAGTGGAAAAGAAAAGCATCTTGCTCAAAAACCAAAAGGGAAAAGAAAAAACAGATGCCTAACAGGTTCCTTGGAGAAATGATGGGACAGAGATGAAAATTATTTTCCTAAGGAAGTAATAAAGTGAGTGAAGGTTCAGCTTCTCGGCAGGATGGTGCGCGGAGGCAGAGACCCAGCTCTGGGATTAGGACTGGAGTCCTCTACTGCTTCCCCACTGAGGACCCAGCCACGTTAGACCAGGCATCCCAACTGGACAGACCTCTGTTTCTCCTGTAAATGTGGGGGCATTACTGTGTCTACATGGCAGCATGGTGCTGAGAATTAGACGCACCCAGTCAATAAGATGCTTAGCACAGAGCCTGGCACGCAGTCAGGGGGAGCAGATACCAGTGAGGCACAGCTGGTGCCCTCTGCTACAGTTACATGATTGGGGAAGGAGCTCCTCGGCAGAAATCCAGGAAGGAGCAGCACGTGGACTTGGCAGGGCATGGGGGAAGCTGCGCTCACTGCCTGTTCCACCACCGAGGAGACACTGGCTAACAGCAGGCTGGGAGGGTGCTGCCAGTTGTGGGATCTGTCATGAGACTCTGGACTGACACAGATGGAGCAGGACACAAAAGCTCCCAAAAGCAGATGAGAAGCCAGGGCTGTGCGCCATGCTGCTAGCAGGGGCCACAGGATGGGCAGTGGCCAGCAGCCTGAGAAACCTGGAAACACTGGCCGCCTGCAAACCAACAGTACATAATGGATTCCCAGAAGGAACATTAAGGGCAATGAAGTGAACAGCACTTCCTAAGTCCTCACGACACCCTACTAGGTCCCCACAAGAGCCATAGAGCGTACCCAAGGCTGGGATTTTCTCTCTCGTTCTCTTTCTAAAAAAGAAAAGAAATTCATGCTTAAAATATGTAACTTGCCCTGATGATTGGGTGAGCCTAAGAAGCACCAGAAGCAGGATGTGGCGGTGCCTGTCTTCGGGCCCTGGATCCCACTACTAGACTCCTGACTCACCATGATGGCTGGAATTTGGTGCCGGGTGAGGACGGCACTTCCTGTGTGATCAGGAGCTCACTACCAGGACTATACCTTGGTTCTGTTTCTGCCTCTGAGGCTCCCCCACTCGCCCCCGACCCTGACTCAGGGGAGCCTCCATCCGGGGTGGGGGTGGGGGTAGCACCGTAGGTCGGCTTCCTGCTTGAAAGGAGGTTTAGAGACACAGGTTTCCCAGTGAGCCAGAATCCCACTTGCCCCACTGCAGCTGTCCTTCTTCCCCGTCTCACTTCCTGTCCTCTGACACCATGTCTTGGGATTTTTCTCACAGGGAAACCACTCATACCTCAAATTCAGGGACCCAGACTGAGCCAGTTTTGTCCACCTTTAACAAAGAAGTTCCAAAAATCAACACAAAATTTCTAAAGTATCAGTTTCAAGGCCGTGCATTTTGCAGATTTTGTAAATGAGAGGAGCTATTCCACTGGGACTCAAAACTCAACAGGGCAGAAAGAAGACTGGATTTTGCTGTGGGTTCCAAAGGGACCTGACTTCAGTGGCACCAAGCGGCCTTTGTCCTTGCTGACATGCTGCTCCCTTTTGGTGGTCCTGCCCCAATGCAGGCTTTCCTAAGCACAGCTTGGAGCCTTTTTCAGTTTCTGCAACTCAATCCCCTTTCCTTAATTTGCTCAGAAGTGTACAGTGGTCCTTCATGGTGCAAAGCATTGTGGGAGATCAGCAAGGACCTCAGGCGGGGCCAGGGAGGACTGAGCTCGTGGATTCTATCACATCTCCCTCCCTCAGTGTCTTACCATTACTTAATGGGATGTGTATGAATTTGAGAGATGGATTCCTAGATTTGAGTTCAGACTTTTTTGCTTGGTTGCTTTGTAGACATGAGCAAATCACACCAACTCTCAGGCCCCAGGCCTTCCTCTGTAAAGAGGAGCTTTGCAACTAAGAAGTGTACTTAGTGGGGTGGTTGTTGATGCACAATGATGTATAGGAGAGCACTCAGAAAACCAAAGGTGACAAAGTAAGTGTTTGTAATTAGTTTTTAGCAGATAGAGTAGGGAGGTAGGAGACAAAGATGGAAGGGGAAAGGAAATAAGACCCCTGCCTAAGGCAGTAAATTTCATCCTCTACACATCTGCTACCTTGACCTTTCCCACCCTCTTCTGTTTCCACCTCTCTCTTCCCCTGGCTCACTCTTGTCTTCTGTCAGGTCTCAGCTTAAAGCCTCCAGGAAGCCTTCCCCGCCCAGCACTTCAGTAAATCTCTGACAGGTGCCTCTGTGCCCTTGTGTTACCTTGAACTTGACCTGTCAGGGCCTCCCTCCTGCTCCGAGCTGTGGTCACCTGAGGGTTGTCTGCATCCTCTGTAGCACACGGAAACAGCCCAGTCCTGGCAGCACGTCAGGGCCGCACAAGGCTTAGCATGCGGTTTTCAAGCATGATGAAGAACCAGAACCGTGTGAATGGCCATCACTTCAAAGATGAGGAGTGTTAAAGTGCTCGTGCTGAGTGAGTCATCTTAACTTCATTAGTAAATAAACATTATCACTACCAAAGTACCATAAACCACAGGGTAGAATAGTTTTCTGGTAGCAAAATGTCACTTATGCACACATGGGTATTATTGTTTCTTTATGCAAGTTCACAACGAAGAGGCCCAGGTTTTCTTGGAGGCTGAAGGAGCCCCAAATACCAGTGCTCTTGAAAATTCAATCTGCTGAGTAAACTCTGCTTATTAAAAACATGGTAAGGTCAAAACAAAAGCCACCATTGGCTTCTCATGTTGTTGAAGTATGGAGTGAACTTTAAAACCTAAGTTCCCATTCTGAGGAGTCTCAGGGAGATTTCCTCTTTTTTTAGTGTTAAAATCAGAATAAACATTATGACAGTGAACAATGGAATGTTAGACAATTTTGGCACTTATATAAAATTCTTTTTAAAAATAAAGCCTTAAATTGTAGGTATCGGAAGTTTTACTACTCTGTACTTGGTGTCTCAGTCTTTATGTCAGATCTTTAGGGCACATCTTACTCCATGAAGAACGGCCTAGCAGCAGTCATGGTGGTGATTTAATACAGTGGTCCTAAGCTGCTTGGCAGCTTTTGTCACTTCAGGGGAGAAAGACAACTGTGTTGGAGTTGGCAGATAAAATGGCTGCATTCAAAGCCAGACTGGAATTATGGGGTGGTGAGTGAACAGTAGGCTTTTTGATATGTGTCAAATATTAGCAAAGATTTTTAAGAGACTGAAGCAGAGTCTTTTTTCTCTCAGCTAGTATATAATAATATATCTCAACTTTCAAAAGAGTTTGAGCATTGCTGCTCCTTCACAAAAGACCTCCGAACTGGGAAGGAATGACACCATGACCCATTCATGAATAAGCCAGATGACTTGACTTTGTGCTTAGAAGATCAACTCCTTGAGGTTGCAAATAATGGTGGCCCTAAAAAGTATCTTTGGGACAACTCTGGGTCCCCATACGTTCTAAATTAAAGGAAAAGCAAAGTATCTTGAGGTTGGTGCAAGAAGTGAAAAGCCTATTTCCACTTCCACATCCTACCTGTGCGAAGCAGTGTTTTCTGCCATGGCAGCAATCAAAGTGAGAGTATGGAGTAGACTGGACATGAGCGACACACCTCAGGTGTCCCTGTCTCCCATCACCCCAGATGGGACACTCTAGTTGCAGAAAAACAGGCTCAGGGCCCACTGGCTCTGCACTGTGGTGAGTTGTATAGTGATTTCATATATGTCACAATGTGAAAATAATAAAGCGTAATGAGCTTTGAATCACCTGAAAACACCCCACCCTGGTCTGTGGAAAAATTGTGTTCCCTGTCTGTCTGTGAGACCAAAAAGGCTGGGACCACTGACTTAGCACACCTGTATATGGTCTAGAAATGTCATATTTTTAACTCAGCTTGGCTATAATAAGCATGAGCACTACCACAAATGGCTCAATAATAGATATTGATCTTCCCGCCAAATTAAAAAAAGACTATGAAAGATATGTGGTGAATCATTGATATGACTGAGGTCAAATTATGGCCAAAATGATCAGTACATCTCGTAAGGGCTGCAAGTCCTAAAAGGAGTATAATCCACTAGGTGTGATTACTTTAAAAAACAACAAACAGAGCTACAGATGCAGCTGAGTAATAAAACACTTGTCTAGCATGCATGAGGGCCTGAGGTCCAACAAATGAAGAAAGGAAGGAAGGAAGGAAGGAAGGATGGAAAGAAGGAAGGAAGGAAGGAAGGAAGGAAGGAAGGAAGGAAGGAAGAAGGCAGGCAGAGGGATAGAGGAAGAGAGGGAGGAAGAGAAAAATAAACACCTTATGGTGGGCTCCAAATATGAAATAGTTTGGAACCCTTGGGGTTTGTCACCTCCTTTGTTTTCCATAACAAGGCAGAAGAGCAGGTGTAGAAGAGTAAGACAGGGAGTTCAATTCAGAGCTCAGCACTGATTTACAATGAGTCTGTGATGTCTGTGTGGAAGTGGTACATACAGTTGGATGCAGGGACCCATGGCTCAGGGGCCTGCAGGGGAGGGTGAATGGGGACTCTTCAGAATGCCGTGCTGAGCAGAGCCATGGTGGGAGGCAGTGATCTTGGGAGTGTGCTACAGAAGAAGGGAGTCTCCGCACAGCCCCCACAGTCAGCAATCAGGCGTCCCAGTGAGCTGCACGCCGTCAGGTCTGCTCCTCGCACAAGCCCCGAAGGAAACACAGGGCTCCTCTCAGTGTGCAAGGGGCCTCCTGAAATCTCCGTCCTGTCCAGCCTGGGTGGTTGCCCACCACAAGCCAGCTGCATTCATTCGTTAGCACTGCTGGTGTGGGAACCTCCATTTCACAGTCCCCTCCAAGACCTGCAGAAATGATGTCCCCTTAGTCACTCCTGCATATGCTTCTGGAAATGGAGGTCTCTGACGCACTCCAGAGAATGTTCTGGTGAACCCACTCCATCTCAGACTGGGATGGTCATTTGAACAAGGAAGAAACTCTACCATCTTGTGAACATTCTTGACTTTGTAGATTCCTGGTGAGGACCTGCGTCACGGACTCCATGGTCTCCTCTTCACAGCTCAGAAGTCTGGACACTCGCCTGCCTCATTAGCACCTCATGGGGCCCTGGCTGGTACCCTGCTGGGAAAAGCTGGTCCCTTTTCCAGGGTGCTCCCCTTCTGCCTGCTGCACACCTAAGCGCTGGAAAGCACCGCAGCCTGAAGCCCTTCTTTTCTGTCCCTTCCCACTTCCTCCCTTTTGTAGCCTTGTTACCTTTTAATCTTTGGTCCATATGGGTCTGCCTATGTCTAGCAGAGAATAAAATCAGCCAAACTAGTGTTAACCCTTTTCCAGCACCATCTATGACCAGGTCGTGTTTACTTTAAAGTCATAAAGAGAGTGAATCACCCGTGACCTCCTCGCCCCTTCTTGAGACATATGCACAGTGTCTTCCATGTTACAGCAGCTTCTAGAATATAGGTTTTATGGCCAGAGCTTTGCAGATGAGTAGACTGAAACCCAGAAAGCCAGAGTTCCTTGCCCAAGGCCATTCAGTGCGAAGGCAGAGTTCCCTCAGCACTGGCTCTCCTCATGCTTCCGGGTCTGCTCCAGGTGTGTGCCATGGACTGGTTTGGCATTTGTCTGTTGCCAACCATTATCTGCACCCCTGCTGACCTGGGGGGACCTCCACCAGAGACACCACCAAGAGTTCCACTGCCCGGGATGGAAACAAGATGCACCAGATGTTCCTCATCTTGTCCTCTCCAGCTGGACATAGATCCATGACCTAGACGGACCCTGCAGATTGGATGTCTGCCTTATCCTTAGCATCTGCGTGGACAGCACATCACTGCAGCAGGGTATTAGAAATGAGGGAGACAGTCGTTACTGCAGGTTTCAGTGGCAGCACCAAGTGTTCAGTACTTGGGGCCAGGGACAGAGCCCTGACAGTGATGGCGGCAGCCTCTGCTGTCCCCACTGCCACCCAGATTCCCGGGTCTCACCCATCATCTGACTCAGATCCTCTGCTTCTTTCTCAGGTCAGGGAGTCCTCACAGCTTTCCAAAGAGGCCTCCTTTGCTTGTTCCACCCAGAACTGCTTTCTTGGACTATGATCAAGAGCTTCTTATCCGCGCTGCCAACAGTCTACTGATAGGTTTTCCATCCAAGAAAAGATATTCCTACACGATCCTTAGCAAGGCTGAGGATGAAAAGGGGCCAGGGAAAAGTTTCCTTTGCTCTTCTTCGGTATTAGAAGGGGTCCTGTGGCATCAGCAAGACCATTAGAAAGTGCTTACGAATGCGAACCAAAGGTTCACAGACTTGACGGAGGATGATGGGTGTGGGCAGATGTAGTTCTTTGTTTCACCTCCTTCCTGGTCCCACCCAGTTTGTGCCACGGAAATTGGTACTAATGAAAAGAATTGGATTTGCTACCTGATTCCTAGAAGGATCATGGCAGCTCAATCCTAGTGATTTCTTTTGCCTACCAGATGGCAAAACCAGCAAATATTCCCAAGGACAGGAGATATTCTGCTGTGCTCAGGAGTTCTCTGAACATTTATTTAAACACTGCAGCAAAACAGCTGTCTTGGATGGACTGGAAAGTCCTTGGTAGAGAATTCACCTACCACACAGGAACACATGGCCGCGGCTGCTCCTGTAAAGCGCATGTTAACACGCACAGGGGACACCCTGAAACAGCACTCCACTGCGCTCCAGGCGGGCAGTGGCCGACACCGTGCTGATGCAGGAATGCGTGCTTCGGAAGCAGTTCTAAAGCACTTCCTAGCACTACAGAGACAGATGTGTGTCTGAGTTTTCTCTTTGCTGAGACACAGTCCCTGACACCTAAAGTTAAAGAAGGAAAAGTTTATTTTGGCTCATAGTCTGTAGAGGTTTCAGTCTGTAACTGGCTGGGTCCAAGGCAGGCTGGCATGGCAGAGGGGCATCATAGAGGAAAAATAGTTCAGGAGGCAGCAGACAGCAAAGTAGTGAAGACGCAAAGCAGCAAGCAGCAAGCGACCAGTGACAAGCAACAAACACAGCAGCTTTTCCCGGCCCTTGTATTTTATCCAGGGTACCAGACAGCACCCTCGCCCTTAATCCTAGCACCAGTGCTTCAATCCCAACACCACATGCTTGATCCCAGCATCACACAGCCTGGATCCAGCCTCACCTAAAAAGCCCACCTATGACTGCATGAGACCTTGGGGGAGATCTAGACACAAGCCACAGCAGTGTATGTATGTGGAGAGGTCACAGGGTTGAAATGCCACCAGGATACTCGTTAAGTTATCTAGAAAGCCCCTCACGGATGCAGCACGCACCTAGAAAACACCAGGTTGTTTGAGAGCAAACAACTACAGGTGACTAGGGGCTGAGATGGAAGCGAACTCTCCAGTTGTAGCAATAGATAAGAAACAAGAGAGTTACAAAAGCCAATTAAAAAGATTAATGCTTTAAAGTCAGACCTTGGAGCAATTTCAGTACAAGCCAGCAATTCTCTGTAATCCATGGATCCTGAATGAGATGCACCACCAACTGATATAACAGAGTCACGGGGTCTGTTCGTGGATGTCAGACCATGAAGAATGAGGCATCTAACCATGAATGGTAAAGATCTGAACACCCAGCACAGGCAGCTCCCTGGATGCTTGTCCCGAAGTTGCAGCCATCTTCATAGGAAAAATGCAGGTGTCAGCATCAGGCTCACAGGGTCATCAAGTTCTGTTTCTGGAATAAGACCAGGGCTCAGTCAGAAAACCACAAGATCTGAGTTGGCCTAGGATATGCCTTTAGGATGCTGCCCGACCCTAGCACTCTGGGCCTCCATTTTGGGGCAGAAAGTCGGAGCATCTGTGGGCAGGTGGGTGCCTGGGGTGAATTCCCTTATGCTCAATTTCAGACTTCTTCTGAGAGATCTAGCAGACCAGCTGAGAAGAGGAACTGCTGATAGATACTGTCCATCACACACAAAGGAGGGATGGCTAGTCTCTGATGCTCGAAACTCATAGTCATATCTGGGACTGACAGCAGTCACCAGAAACACAAGGCACAGTGGTTGCTTCACCCATGCTGCACGTTCTGCCTTTACCGGAAGTCCTAGAGTCCTAGAGATGCTCTCTTCAGGAAGGTCATGTCAAGAGTCCAGACAACAAAGAGTCACTCACACATCAGTTCATCTGGAGCTGAGCACCGTGAGTGCGTGTCGCCTTCTCTGCTGGCCTCAGAGGCCATGTCTGTTTGCAGTGCCATCAGCTGGGGAGTTCTCCCTCAGCCCTTTGTCAGCAACAGTGGAGGACAAACATCTGCATCTTCAGCAGTGACAAAACATCGCAGACTTAAGACTCTTCCCCAAATGGCATTGATTTACCACTGCTAATGCACTTTCAGAGACATCCCTGCAGCCTTTTAAATGCTGAAGTAAAATCCGAAGTGGATTCTGATTCTGACTTCAGGCTTATATATTGCAGAAGCCAATCTTGTGCACAGCCATGCAGCCAAATGCAGCCCTGCTTCTCCCCGTCTCCCAACACTGCAGAGTGCATATGTTTGGAGGGAAGCAAAGCCAGTGAGCCTTTGGCTCACCTGGTTTTATTCTTTTCTAGACTTTTCTTACCTTGTGAATTTGTAAAACGCCTACATCCTGTTCTAACTACAACCACAGTATGACTGAGTTCCGAGCAAGGTGTACACCATGGAATCAAATCACTCTAGGATGTACATATTTGCTCCTCAGGAGAAGTAGAAGTATCAATAGCAACCTTTTAGTGACATTTATCCTGCCCCAGTGAGCTCTGTATGCATTGCCTTTAGCTTTCCTGCAGGGCAGATACCATTCTAGTTTTCAGATGAAGAAGCTGAGTCTCCGTAGGGTTAGAAAACACCGATCAGGCAACTGTTACGTGTCAGAGCTGAGTTGGGACACAGAACTGTCTGTTAAGAAAGTCTGTGTTTTTTCTGCTGCTCAACACTGAACAAATTTTTAATTGTTCAGGCTTAGAAATACCAATGATAGCTCAGGGGGAATCCCAATAATAGCAGCACGGGGCCGAGGAAATAGCTCAGTGGCACAAGCATCTCCCTGGCAAGTGTACAGTCCTGAGTTCAATTTCTGGCACAACTCCCCCCCAAAAAACCCCAAAACCAATAACAAACGCATGGAAAAAACAAACAAAAGTAAAAGACAACTCATATTTATCGTGCAGCCACCGGCTGCCAAGACCTGCATGCATATTGTCCTCATAATCCTCATAATGATTTTGTAATTCAGAACCTACCTTTTACCACTG
Source organism: Dolichotis patagonum (assembly GCA_004027295.1). Taxonomy (NCBI): domain Eukaryota; kingdom Metazoa; phylum Chordata; class Mammalia; order Rodentia; family Caviidae; genus Dolichotis; species Dolichotis patagonum. The sequence goes on along the minus strand of PVJX010002563.1, from coordinate 87,575 downwards.
GTCTACAAACCAGCAGACTGAGATATGGTCTAGCTAAAAACATGCTCATGAAATACAAACAGTATTGATGGGGTCGTGCTTTAGATCCAGATCTATAGTGTCCAGGTTCCAAATCTTGACCGTTCTTCAGTGGTGATGACTGGCAAATGCGTCCCTAAATTCACTCACTGCATTTGTCTACAATGCTCTGGAGGAGAGGGCAGGCATTTCTGACTTGGGAAAAGAGCCACTGTAGTGAATCATAATGTGGTATAAGTAAGACACACACACCTTTGTGCAAGATGCTAAGACGTGCGAGATGCTGTCATGGGGAAGACAGTCAGGAACCGTATTCACAAGAAGCTCCCTGAGCCACTGAGATGGGGAAAGCCTCTCACAATTAGATCAGCCTGCTTCAGTGAGCAGGGATGAAACGGAGCAAATTGGATTTTCCACCAATCCTCAGAGGGCATGAACTCAACGTTTATAGTTCGTAGGACAATTCGAGTTTTGATTTGGGGCAGAATGACCCCATGTGGAGAGGATAGGCTAGCTAGATGACATAAGCTTCAGTTTTGTTTTACTATGGTAGCTCTGGGCATCAGAGTTTCCATTTTATATTTGATATAATGCTTATTAGAATTAAATTGCTTGGTATCTGAAATTATAAAAGTGTGTGTGTGTTTGTGTGTTTCTGTAATCTGTTAGGACAGTTTATGCAACTGGCCCTGGAAATACAATGGAATATTCAAATTCATTTTAGTAGAATATACAAGTTTTTCTGGTTGTCATATTTCCACAGCTGATTATAGTTGTAAAAGTGGGGCCACTTCAAGGTGCAGAGAGTCCCCATCAGCTGGTGCTGATGCCAGATGTAAAGTGTCATTTCATGCTTGTACGGTGGTGACGCCGATACTGTGGGAGCACTTAGCATTTGAAACTAAAAACAAAGCCAGCAAAGGATCCAGAATCTCAATCCACTTGCATCTCCCGTCTCTGCCTTAGAGTGCGAGGGCTTGGACATAATATTTCTTAATATAAGAAATTAATTGGCTATATTTTTAAATTACTAAAAAATAAACAAATGGAAATGGGTGACTTGCATTAATCCAGAATTTAATCTGATTTAACTCAGTTACTCCAGGTATGTGAAATCCCTGTTGGGTTGATTATAAGTTGACTCAAATTCATTTTTTTTTAGTTTGTTTTATGTCAGAAGTCTGCATTTTATAACCCTTGGCCACAATCTTATTTCTAAACTCTATTCTGTCAAATAAATTTTATTCAACTTTTTGGGCTCTATTTTGGACAAAAACTCTATATTTTTACTTAAGAAACAACACTGCCAAATACTGTTTTCATCCACAAAATTAAGCATTTGTAAACTGGCTTATGCGAGTAGGTGACTGCATAATTAATCACCCAAACCAAAGCACTTGTGAGAGTCAATGGGAACATTATTAATTGTGCCTAGACAATAGGCTTAAACTGATGGTCCCAATCAAACAGGAACATATGGTCACTCTGCTTCTGTGAAAATACTGCCGTTTCATACTTTCTGTGAGCATATAAAAAGGGTCCGAATTTCTAGGCTATCAGTTCTGCAACAAAAATAATGGGAGTTTTCCAACATGATCAACAATGTTGAGTGTAAATTGGGTTGATTAAAATGTAATTTGATTAAAATTTCTGGCTAGAAGGCTTTGCTAGAAAAAGTGATTAGGGGGTTATTATTTTCAACAAATGTCTACAGTGCTGCGTGATAGCTACTGTAAACCAGGAATCCATTGAGCAGACAGTGTAGTGCATCGCAAAGCTCCCGGTCTAGAAGAATGGGGATGGAGAGACAGACCTGGTCAGTATTTTGATGCCTAAAGAAGGGATATCATGAGAAAACAAAAAGAGGCCACATCACCAACCTCGGTGCAGGTAACATCCAGTGAGCGCTTACAGATGGCGAGGAGTAGGCCGGGAGGACCCGGGCTAGAGTGTCCCAGCTGCCGGAGGAGCACGTTCACAGGCCTGGGTGCAGCGGCAAGCTTGCCCTTCAGGGGCTGGAAGTCCATCAGCCTGCCCAGCTGTGCTGCGCTGGGTGGGGCGTACTCAGGCCGTCAGGCTAAGTGGGCATCAGGTACTGACAGGTCTTGGACACTGTGATAAGGAGTTTTGCCTTTGTGCTGAGGGTAACGGGGCACCACTGAGGTGCTTTAGAGACAAAAGCAAGTGCTTCTGGGGAGGAGCCGTCAGTCTGGATGTGAAGAATGGACGGGGTCCTTGGGTAGGGGAGGCGAGCAGGAGAGCAGATGGCAAAGCAGGAGACGAGGCGGAGGAACCAGGTCTGGGCTGAGGCAGCAGTGCCAGCCTAAGTGCAGAGCTCCTGGGCGGGCAGGCGGGTCTGCGGCCAGGCGGTTTCGTGTGGTGGCCAGGAAGGGCAGCGAATTATCTGTAGCTCTGTGGGCAGGACCCAAACCGCAAGTGTCCTTATGACAGCAGAAATTCGGACACAGCCATGGAAAGGAGAAAGGTGTGAAGACGCGGGTGGTTCGAAGTGGCCATCTACTCCCCACACACAAAGGCCTCAGGCAGTTTCTCCCTTGCAGCTCCTGGAAACACCAACCCTGTCACCTTGACTTCGGGTGGCCCGCCCGCGGGGTGGCAGGTTGTAGCTGCAATTTATTCCCGCGGGCCTGTGGGGCAGGAGCTGAAGCACACCCTGGCTGGATCGCGACGGCTCAACTTTCATGCTGGCTTGGAGATGCTTGTGTCATAAACAGACAGTTCCATCAAGGCTGGGAGGACAGCAGGCTGTGACGCGTAGACACAACTGACACCACAGGAGGGACTTCGGGACCAGCGTGCTGAGAGGTGAATGCAGAGACAGCCCTCGCAAGCCCAGCACTGGCTGTTTTCGTCCTGGTTACACCGATGGACGTGGCTTTGGTGTGCGTTGTTTTAGCACGACTGCCGTAGGAGTTAGCACGGCGAGCTCAGGCAGCAGGAGCACACACAACAGCTGAGCAGGCAGAGGGCAGCCCGGGCTCCCCGTGGGCAAGGCATTGCCCCTCGAGGTGGTGCCAGAGCACACTCTGCGATGCTGACTCACTTGAAACCTCTGAGAGACAATAGCTGGATCTCAAGCCCCAAACTGTTCAGTTAGGAGGAGAAACAGAACTAGCAGTGGGACAGACGCACGTGTCTGTCTAACCAGCATCTTCCCCTCCTCACAGAAGAGCTCCACGGCACTGGGGCGAGGGATTCGCGTAGTGATTTCGGTCAGGATCCAGGAGCCTGGTGTGCAGCTCCCCACAACTGGGCAGCTCTTTCCGAGTGGGCTGTGCGCTTGTCTGTCCATCAGCCATCAGCCGGACGTCCCTGCCCTGGACAGTGTGTGCGAGGCACTGCCAGCTTTCACCTCTGGGACTTTCACTGAGCCACCACAGAAAGACCGTCTTATTTAAATGAAGGTTGACTTTAGTCACAACGCCGACCAGATGAAACTCACTTGCTGTCCTAAGATCCGTTAGCCTTCTTTGAAATAATTCTGTAACTCTCTATTTAGTCTGTTGTTTGTTCACTTTAAAGTATCTTTTTCCTCATTTCTATATTCTTGGCCATGGGTGAAGAACATAATCATGGAAGTAAGCCCTCACTTTAGTTCTTTTAAATTCTATACATAAATATAATTTTAATGTTTTCAGCAATGATTTTGGTAGTGGGTTTTTAGGCTAAATGTTTTTCAGTGCTTTGGTTAGATGTTAATTTGTCAAATATTACCACCTTCCACCTGTTTCATATTTACAATTTTATAACTCCTACTAATTCTAACAAGCAGGGCGGGTCTCTGACATCAGCTGACGTCGTGCGGGATGATGGCGTGGCATCAGGGCGGGGGACAGTGCGCCTCACTGAGCCTTGTCGTTCCACTTCTGCCAGGCCTGCGTTCCCAGCCTGTGGAGAGGAGCTGGCACTGCCAGGGGACATCAGCTCTGATCCGGCCAAGCAGATGGGCCTGCTCTGTCCAGAGGCGGGACCAGAGCAGGCTCTTTCTTGGGGAAGTGAGAGTCACGAGGCCAGAGGAGCTCGTGAGGTCATTAATTTCAGAACCCCTTGCTGTCACCAGAAGAGCCTCACAAGAGCACTAAGCAAACGCGAGTAGTGCTCATCTTTGCAAGGTGCCTCGTCTTACCTACTCCATTTCATGGTCTAATTCTGCAGGGGGCTGAGTAGCACAAATTGAAAGGGGAAACTTGTATGTAATAAGATGTCTTATTTGAATGGCTCATAAAAAGTAGCTTCTGACTTCTAAGTACCGGCTCTTATTCTAAATTTAGGATCTTCCCAGTCCCAGGCAACCTGTCTCCCTGCTCTCTTCTGCCCCCAGAGATGATTCTGACACTTCAGCCATCACTGCCTTTGCTAGGTGCGCACTGGCAAGCACAGGCTTAGCTACGTATTTTGCATGCCAGGAAGCGCCTTTGCTTCCAAAGCCTGGAAGCCTTTGCTTCCAAGCTTTGCCAAGTTCAAATCTGTGCTCACATTGAGTAATGAGACCTTTGCTAAAGAGAGGCTTACTGAGCTTTGTTGGTAATTATTCTGCACTGCCAATAAAGAACCCAAACACACAGGAGTTTGCAATGATTTAACAGCTGATTTATATGCACAACGAATAATTAGCATCATGTAATTCTCCTTGCCAGATTGAGTCTCATTTGGGTATCGAAAGATGTGTCATTTTAAAATAATTTCATACTTGGTTGATGAACTAAAATTGAGACATTGGATGCACATGACATGTATTTGTGGTGGCCACATGAATGACTTCCCCCAGAAGGCAGGGACAACAAAACTCACATGAAGTCATTCCCTACCTTTGAGAGAAGCAACCCTCGTGTAAGCATATCATCTGGAAAAATAAACCTGGATCTCACTACTCAGTCAGTAACCACTAAGGCCGCTTGAAATGAAAATTCAAGGAATTAAGATATTACAGACATAGAGCTTTGATATTAGAAGTAAAGTGAACAGTTTTAATGTTGTTGTTGGGTTTTGTCTTGTTTGTGCAGTACCGAGAATTGAACTCAGGCCCTTTGCCTTAAACTACACCCCCAACTCTTTTTAGTTTTCATTTGGAGACAGAGTCTCACTAAGACAGCATGTTGCCCAGGCTTATGAGCCTCCCGCCTCAGCCTCCCAGGATTACAGGTGTGTACCACCAACCTGGCTGATTTGGTTCTGAATAAAGGGAGGTGCTGAGGTTTCTCTCCAAGGTTGGCCCTAACACGCGGGCATGAGCAAGCATGAACCTGGTACCTCGCCCACTGACAAGCTACCTTCTCTCCAGTTCTCCAGGAGACTGGGCCAGGCCTCCTTCCCCAGCAAAGGCCCCAGCCAGGCTCCTATCCGAGCCTCTGCACCCCTGTGAAAGGAGCGGTTGGCCAGTACCTGTGTGGGGCAGGCCATGCCCAGTCCTCACTGTGTGCTGGTCCTGCCAGTAGGCAGCGCCTGTGACTGTGACTGCCCCCCTGGAAACCCGGGTATACTCCTTGCTCTCCCTGCATCCCAGCTTTGCCGAGTGATCCCCACATGGCTCTGGAGGTCTTTCTCAGTTTCCCCACTCCTCACCCTGGGCAGAAAGGTCAGGCACCGCTCCCTGTGTTCTCAATTGGCTTGGCCTTTTCATGCTGGGGTCAGTCTGTACTCATGAGACTTGGAAAAACGAAAGCAATCAAGGCATCCCTCCCTCCAAGAAGAAGGTGGAATGACCCGTGCAGAACAATCAGAGATTCTCTCCAGGGATGCTTGTGGCTAGGAAACAAAGGTGGTCACCACCTGGGCTCCAAGACAGGTTCCAAAAAGGTGTGGAATGGTTAATTTCGCAGTACGCTTTAATCCTTCAGGAGAACTTGGGGAATTTACTGACTCATTAGTTAATATCAAGCTTCACTCTCATGTTTGTACTGTTCTTAGAAGCTTTCTCCAAGATCTACAAATAGAACCCCTAAGAAAAGCTTTCCACGTGAGTGGGAGAAATAGCTGAGCACCTGCCTCACTGTAGTATTCTGCAGGGAATTGTGTTATTACACTCAATATTATTACATCTGCTTTTTCCACCCACTGGCTTAATACTCTTTTTCTCTCAAAGAGGGAAAGCCCCAAAGCTATAAAAATACGCTGTTACTTTTAGTTTGTAAGTTTAAAAATTACAGTAAAAGGGAAAGCTGGTCTTTAATGCTTTGGCAAAGATCAGGCATGCTGGACTAATAATTATATTCTGGTGTTAAATTAACTTTCTAACAATGTCCTGTGATTCAAAAAGCAGACAGCACAGAAACCAAATTGCACACATTATTTCATTTTTTATGAGTAAGGAATATTGAGTCCTTTCAAAGCAGAGTGGTACATATTGATGGCTTTAATTATTCTAGGGCTTGGCTTGCTTTTTGCTTAAGTGTACACATGGAATTTAAAATAACTTTTGAGCTCCTGGAATGTATTTATTTTCCACGACTTCTCCATTAATGTCCAGACAACGGCTTTTGTAGTTGATGGTCTCTACCGTTTCCTCCTGAACCTGCTGCTGCCCCACCACTTAAACTGTCCAGTTGTTGGCATTTTAAACTTTCATGTGTTTTATCTTTGATTAACTGACCTAGTCCATCATGCTTGCTGTAATTCCAGAAATAGAGTGGGACAATGTGCTTGTATTTTGTATACCTGCTAGTTGTCTTGGAGTAATTTATTCCTACAGATTACGGCACTAAACTGTGGATTAGCAAGGGAGCCTGGCGTAGCTTTCTGGGACTATGTAGGCACGATACAAAGCAGATTTTAAAAATCACAGTTGGTTCCCTTTCTAGTTTTTGTTCTGCTTTTCTGGAACCACTAATGATACATACAAGGCACTGTATGGCCTAGAAGTGGCTTTAAGTGTGGCCTCCAAGCATTCATTTGCTATGAGTGTGGCCACTAAGGGGTTAATGTTAAGAAGCGTCAAGACTTTTAAGAAGCAGGGCTGGTGGGACATCCCAGATCACTGGGGGAGGCGCCCTCTGAAAATACTACCTTACTTCTTAAGAGACCTAGTGAGCCCCTGTCAGGGTTCTCTAGAGGAACAGAATCAATATAACATGTGTTATAATTACGCAGAGGGGTTTAGTGGGTAGTCTCACAGGCCAGTGCAGAAGAGTCCCAGTGGCCATGTGCAGGATCAAAGGCAGAAGAATTCAAAATGGCGCTCTGCCCACTGGAGAGCCAGAGGGTCCAGTAGCCATTAAAGGTTGAGGGCCGGGAAGCTCAGCGTAGTCACTGGTGTGAGACCGCATTGGAAATCTGAAGAAACCAGAGACTGATGTCCAAAGACAGTGGCAAGGACTGGAGCTCTCCCAAATAAAAAGGGAGCCCTTTCTTCTTTGTCTTTCTATTCTCTCTCTATTGGTTGGTGCCACTCATATCAGGGGTGGGTCTTCTCCCCCATTTGCAGGCATGCTTGTCAGTCATCCACCTACTGCTGTGCGTGGTGGTACTAGGTCAAGTTCACATAGCATAATTAATGGTAGCAGTTCCCAAGAGAAGGACAGCTGCAGAAGGGCAGACCCAGCCCTTCCGCACTGTTGTTTGGGCTTCCAGCCTTTGGAAATGCGAGCTAAATAAACGTCTAAGTGTCTAATAAGTCTCTAACTCTCTAAGTCCCCAGCCTCATGTATTCAGTTATAGAAGCAGGAAATGGATGAACACACAAGGTTATCAGTGGACAGGGGGACTCTGAACATCCTTAAATGAAGAATCAGTTGAAGATCTAGAGATTTTCCTAAAAGAGACAATTTTTAGAAAAATATGTATGTATGACATTAATGCTGCACAAGATAGTGTACATTCAATACTATCATAAACATTTTGGTTCCAACGAGACAGGCTGTAGGATCTTTGAGCTCACAAGTGCGTCAGAGACACCTAGTCCCCTTCTTCTAGATTTCTCTGAGAAAACGGAAGTTCAGGAAGGTTAAATCATTTGTCTAAAGTCATTCAGCTTGTGTGTAGAAGAGCCAAAGCTAGACACAGTGTAAACTGACTCAAGCCTAACATTTTGTGCACCACAGTGCCCAGACACGGAAGGTGGGTGACTCTCAGAGAGCTGCATTCAGAGTCGCTGAGCAGAGCTGTGCAGTTTGGACCCGAGCGTCTCTAGTGGGAGCCAGTCCAGCAGACTCTGGTGACCACTGTCTAAGGCAGATGACACCCTATCAAGGGTGGTGTGTATACAGGGACCCTAAACGCGGGTGTGCTGTGGCACCGCAGCTCCCTCCGGCTCTCCTGTTCCCTGAGCACAGTTTCGGCTGCACAGACTTAGTCCGGGGCATCCAGCGTGGAGCGCAGCAGAGCTGAGCTGGTGACTGGCACCCCAGGCACTAAATGATTTTCAGTATCAGGAGTGTAGATCTGTTTTTCCATTAATGGTGAAACAGGATCAGAGGATTTGAGCCACTCAGAGCCAATGTGACACAGCTCCTTTCTCTGATAAGGCAGTGGGTGGCAGTCACATGGATGGGTCAGGGGACAGCTGGAGATGTTCTACTTCTCACTATAGAAGCAAAAGTGCAGAGACACAAAAGAGGGAATGGTGTGCCTTCTCTTCTAGTTAGCAATTCCCCACCCACTTTCTCCCAGCGCTGTTAATACAGATGCCTTGGTGCCCCACGAGCATGTCACAGCCGCCAAGAGCAGCCACTTGTTGGGAGACCCATAGGTGAGGTGCGGCCGTGGCATGAAGGCCCACCCTCTTTCTGCCAGGAGATGAGTGTCAATTTGGAGCTAACCCAGGGCACTCAGTTTTCAGCTGAACAAAGACCAATTGTTTGGAAACTTTGAAAGGGATGTCTAGTCACATGACAGTCATTATTTTGGAGCCCCACACACCTTCATTGTCCCGCACTGCTATCCACCGAAGAGAGACGAGGCAAACCCGCAGCCTGGCTCCCTAGGCTAAGGCTTCGGTGAGCTCAAGCTGGGTTTTTAAGCCCTTCAGCTCGAAATCTCTCTCAGGGAAGACCCTCTATCACATCCATTAGGAAACTGTTTTATAATGTGTTACCGTGTGTGCCAATTTTTAACAGTCATTAGAATCATTCTTAAGATTTTTTCCTTAAATGTTAAATTGCCAGCCCCAGACCATTTCGGGGTCTTTGGAACTCTCATTCCTCAGGGTCCAGCCTGGATTGTGGCAGCCCCCAGCTGTCATTTGCTTTCTTGGGAACAGGAGTTAAATTTGCACAAGGACTCAAGGTAAGTAAAGTACAACATTTGCCTCCTGACATTGTAACACAGCAGGACTGGGGGAGGAGGGTTAAGGGAAATAAATGGTAGCTGGCTCTTTACCCATAACATACATGACTGGATTAGATCCCATCACAGCCCCATAGGAGTACTTGAAGCTCTGTTTCCTTTCCTGCAACAGTGTTTGTTTGTTTTTGTGTGCTGAGGCTCAAACCCACTCACTCTGGGGTGTGTGCAACCACACCGCTGCTCCGAAACGACCAAGGTAGTAAATACAGAACCAGCAAAGAATTACAGGAGTGAAGTTTAAAAGGGAAAACACTATATTTGTTTAAAAGAAGGTGAAAAAGGCAAGGGACAGAGGTGAGGGTAGGGGGACCTGGACCTGGATACCCTTGGTCTTTGTCCTCCACTTTCTTATATCAAGTAATAGAGATGCTCCCTCCAAGGTCAGTACCTGGAACTTGTCCCAATGTCATCAGCTCTCTGGACTGTCCTAGATGGATCCCAGGCCCCAAGACTCAAAGCTAGTGCCATCGTCTCTGTGTACATTCCCAGGTGTGCCCACTTGTCCTGGCCAGGGCCTTGTCCTTGGAATTTATATGTCAGTTAGGAGGAACTTTACAGACAAGGTCAAGTTAGTAAGTGGATGTGCCATGTATCTAGTGCAGTAATATAGTGACCGTGTGTGTGTGTGTGTGTGTGTGTGTGTTTATGCGCTGAACAAGAGTTTTCTTTTTAGTGGCTGTCTCTTGCCTCTTGTGTATTTACTGGAGGTGAGTGAGGGGCAACTCCGGTGCTTTCAAGCTCCTGGCTCCCTGGTGCTCTGCCCGCTGCCCCCCTCTTCGCTTGTTAACTGCTTTCTCCAGAGAACTTAACTCTTTTTAGTCAGATTTGCTGGAAAGCCTAGTGAGGCCCTTGCCTACAGACCCTTTACCCCTGCACACTAAGCTATCTCCACAGCCCTGATTTTCTAGCTTGACACGGGTCTTTATTAAGTTGTCCAGTCTGGGCTCAAGTGCAGCATCTTCCTGCTTCATTCTCCCAGACAGCTGGGTTACAGAAATGCACCCCACTTCTGTTTTCTGATGGAGACTGATCATTGAAGGAATTGTTGTAGAAGACTGTAGGGAAAAGCATAGGCTCCCAAGCAGGAAACAGGGGTTGGAATCCTGGCTGTTTCTTCCAGTGACTCTGGAACCTTGAGCAAGTTACCTAAGGTCTTCTTACTTTGTCTTTCTTGCCTGGTTCTTGGGGTAGTGACAGTACCTTCTCGCTGCCAGATTGTTGTAAGGATGGATTCAGTGTGATGTATACTCTCAGTAAAAATTAGTTGTTAATATTATATTTTCAACACCATCAATTAATTCATTTGGATACTGTTCTACCAGGAAGTATTGGCGGGGAGAACAGGAACCCAGTTCTTCTAAACCAAATACCTCACTCACTTTTCTCTGTAGAAGACCAAACACGAGTACACAGCACCCCAGGAGCTGGCTGAGTCAGCCGCCTGTGTGTGGTTGGCATTTCCCACTGTGACTGGCATACGGGGTGTTCCGTAAATGACAGGCAAGGGCGATGCTTGAACAGGAGTAAAGACAGACACAGCAGACGTCCCAAACACCTTCGGGGCCTGATTCCGGGGCGCCTAGAATTTAAGGGCTAAGTAATTCATCCGCTAGAGTGGTTTGTCCATCCATCCGGGTAACTGACAAACAGCAGAAATTTATTTGTACAGTTGTGTAATCTTGGAGGCCCAAGATCAAGGACGGCGGATTCAGGGTCTGGTGAAGGTTCATTTCCTGGCTCGTTTGTGACATCTGGCTGCCTCCTCGCGTAGTGGAAGAACTGGAAGATTTCTGATCACCTATCCGCCTCTCCACAGCTCTCCTTCCTAGTACTGTCACTTTGACCTGTGGGATTTCAACGTAGCCATTTTTTGAGAGACACAAACATTGAGATGGTAGCGGATTGTAACCGATTAAGAAATGGGGTGGGTTGAAATGGCAGAAATACGAACTGGAGGGGTCTATACAGCTGGACCCCTCTGGGATCCTGCGAAGGGTCCTTCCTCACCACAGCAGTGAGCGGCAGCCCGTCAGCCTCGGGACCATGTAGTGAATGGCTTCGTACCTTCCTTCTCCCAGTGTCCTCCGTGAAGCTGAGGGTGACAGTGAGCGGGCCAGGGTGTGAATGAAGTTCTCCACTGTAGATGGTCCCTTCTTGGGACCTAGGTACCTGAGCAGGGGGCAGCCCGACCACAGCTTGCTCCTCACGACCTGAACTGAATCTGGCTCTGGATTTCAACACAGCAGGTGGAATGAGAGCAACAATTTTGTTCTATCGTATTAAAGTGAGGTTTACACTGTCTTGAGTACTCCTTATCCAAATCTCACGTTGTTTGAGATTTCAGGGGGGTTTTTTTTGTTTGTTTGTTATTGTGGTTGTTTTTTTATTTTGGAATACTTTCATATATAAGGTATGATAAAAAGTATAGCAAATGTACACAATTTTTAAAAAATTATCATAAAAGACACATTGCTATTCAATCCCTTTAGAATATAGCCTGACTTCAGACACACTTACTCCACATTCTGCTGCTCTCCGAAGCAGTCCTGAAAGTCCTCTTTTATGAATGGGTTGTTACGCTGTCATCACTGTCTTGATCTTCTGAATCAACTAAAAATCTTTTCTTTTCATTGTTATTTTTAGTTTAGGGAAGAGCCAGTTGCCAGATCTGCTGACTAAGGTGGCTGAGGGCACGCTGTAATGTTTTTATGGTCCTGACCTACCTGCTGGATGGTCCCACTCAACAGCATTCACTGTATTTTTATCACACTTTATACAGCCTCACGAAAGAGGACTTCCAGAACTGCTTCATAAACTGGCGAGAGCAATGCGATAAGCATGTATGAAGCTGGGGGAAGTGTTTTGAGGATTAATGGCAATGTGTTTTCCTTGCAGTACATTTTAAAAAATTTAAATATGCATTGCATATTTTGGTCACCCTCTATACATAATGAGATGGCTTAGGAGGGGATCCAAGTGCCTAAACACAAAATTGATTTATGTTTCATATACGTGTGTGTGTGTGTATATATATATATCATATATCCTCATAGCCTATGGGTAACTTTTATTTGTTTATTTATTTATTTAGGTACTAGGAATCTAACTCAGGACCTGGCGTTTGCCAGACAGACACTTACACCATTGAGCTACATCCCTCTCTGGGTAACTTTATGCCATGGTTTATTGTGCTTGTCTTTTGACTGGCCAGTCACCAGTTGTAGAAGGTTAAATATGGAATTTTCCACTTGTGACACATGCTACACTCAAAATTTTTGGAATTTGGATTTCAGGTTGTTTTATTAGGGATAACATTATAAATTCAAAAAGTATTTATAAGGAATACACAAAAGAAAGAAATAAAAATCACCAGTAACGTCACTGTACCCTGATACATTACGCGTTGCTTCCTCTTGTCTTTATTACTCCCCTCCACTCTGTGTGTGTGCGTGTGTGTATATGTGTGTGCGTGTGTATGTTTGTGTGCTTGTGTATGTGTTTGTGTGTGTGTGTGTGTGTGTGCGCATACGCGCGCTCTCTCATCTGACAGTGGCTGGCATTTGTGACTCTCCTACCACTGTTCAGCCTTGTGCTAAGCAACCGACAAGGCTTACCTCACTAACTCCGACAGAGAACCTAAGGGCGGTGGGAGCGGAAGTGTGCTTAACAGCACTATGAAGTCACAAGGACCGGGCCTGAGTTGAGATCACATTTTATATGCAGGTTTACACTATGCTTTTGACACTTAACACAACATGAGCATCTTTTATACTGTTGATTGTTCTTTGGAAGCTGGACCTTTGGTGGTTTCATCACATCCAGAGTATATTGTTTGTCTACCCTCTGCCCTCTTTGGAGTGCTGAAAGTCTCCCAGTTTCCTTGCAATGTAAGTGGTGCTGGGAAGACCATTCTTATGCATAACTCGCCACAGGCTGACTCCCTGGAAATGGAGGGATTAGGTCTAACGTATGAATGATTTTGAAGCCACTGCCTGGTCAAGATGAACAGACTTCACAGAGTTTACGTTCCGGTTTGCATTCCTGTCTGTTGGATGTGAATCTGTTGATCTTGCCTCTGTATTTTATTCAATAAAAAATACTTTATTCAATATACTTTTATTCAATAGAAAATACTTTATCTCCCCTTTTAAGGATTTGGTTTTGAAGAAGCTGATCAGAATGGGTCACTTGGGTCTGCCAATAAGAAACAGTGGAAAGAAATAAGGACTGAAAGGACCAAGAGAGCAGGTAAATATGTATTAAAATTCAAAACACAGGCTTCTGGTGTGGAGCAGACAGCTGCAGTCCTCTTTTGTAAACCTACAGGCAGTAAGTTCTTTTTCTAACTAAATTTCTCCCCCAGTGTAAGTGTTGGCTGGTTTGTCGCTGAGGTGGTAAGGACAAACATGAACTTTCGCGTTGAAAAAGTTACGCGAACCTGCACTATCCTCGTGGCTGTGCGGATGTCAGCTGTGTTATTCGGAGCACTGAGCTTTGGAAGAAGCTTCGCAACCAGTTCATTGTGGGGTTTGTGTCAGTAGCAGCTGGCTGTGCCTGCATCAATTGGACAAGGGGAGCAGACCCTGGGGAAACAGGCAGAGAGCCAGCACCTCTGAATCTGCCTACCCTGGAATAGGCAGTAAATCACAGGAAGAAACGAGCCTCAGGAAGTGACAAGTTTCAGAGTTTTGCGTTGTTCTCATTTAATAAGCATGCAGCAGATCCGAACAGTCCAGACCAGACAAGACCAGACTAGGCACCCTCCCATCTCCTGGGTAACCTAGTGGGGGACTTGGCTGCCCCCAAGAGTCTCCATTTATCCTCATCCCACTCATCCTTGGCATTGTCTTTGTTGCACTTAGGATTAGAAGTGTGAGCCTCCGACTGCGGGCATTAGCGGGGCAGCGGGGGCTTGTGCCAGGAGGGTAGGCCCTTTCCAGAGCAAGGGGACCTGCATGTGCACTGGACCCAGAAAGTTCTGGAAATGCTAAGATTATGAATCATAATCCACCCTGTGAAATATGAGAAGTGATGGGGAGCCGATTTTAGGAAATCGCACTGAGGATCAGGAAGAGAAAGCTCCTTTTTCAGCCTAAAGCAAACACAGGGCTACTACCCTACAAACTCAGTTTGCAAATAATCAATTGCCTAGGCCCTGGGGAATTGCTGATGTCTTCTGCGTTCACAGGAACATCAGACCTTGACACACACTTGTCACCCTAGCACTCAACAAGCAGAGACAACGGGATCCCTTGAGTCCAGCAGTTCGAGACTGTCCGGGCACTGTAACAGACCCTGTCTTCTAAAAAAACATCAGCCACTCGGGAGGCAGATCAGGCATATTACCCATGTGTCAGAAAACTTGCAGGAATACAAAATAAGCTGTGTTCTGGGACCACTTCAGGACCTGCACTTTCTGGGAAGGTGGAAGCCATACATCACGCTGGCTAATTGAGTGACCGTTAGCCACAAGCAGCTGCTAAAACATGATGTGTGAGAAAGGAAGCTAAGCAACTGAATGTTAAATTTTAATTTATTCTAATTAATGTTAATTTACAAAATCACCTGGCTATTGTGTTAGATAATACGGAGATGACAAAAATATAAACCTTTTTCTGTTTTGATAACTAACACCGTCAAAAGTTCAAATCTCTTTGTTTTAGGTAAAATTTTTACCTATGTTCTCTCAGAAAAGTCAAGTGTTGTCCTTTATTCATAAATGAATGACAGCGGTGGTGTAGCTCATGGTGAAACGTTTGCCTAGCATGTGAGAGGGCCTGGGTTTGATTTCCAGCATAAAAAAAGAAGGAAAAGAATGAACAAGCAGAATCTGGGCACAGAGGGGTTGAGTGGGGCGGTTACCTCAGGGTGGGACACCAGCTGTGAGTCTGCAATGCAACCCACGTGGGGTGCTCTATTGGGGTGTTCGTCCCACGCCTTCCTGGCGCCAGCGGTTATTTCGGTAGCTCAGAGCTCTTGTGCTCAATAGGCTTGATTTTCACCAGCTGCATTATCTTGGTGTAGCGCTTTCTGCTTCGTCTTCCCAATTTCCTTGCTCGTTACAGCTGCACAGACATGAGTGTAACGCCTTCCTCTCTCTCTCCCAGTGCTGACCAAGTATGACTGCTTCTATGACGTGCCTACAGAGAGAAATAAACAAATTGCAACTTTATGGAGAAAAACGGCTCTCTGCAAAAGGCTCCTAATGGTTCTGTTGTGGTCAGGATTTGGAAGGGAATGGATTTATACAGGGCCCATAAATTATAGGATTATTTTTATAATATTCACCTAAAAGGTCCAATGTAGAAGAGTGCAGAAAATCTGTCCATGCACTAGCGACCCAAAGAATCCAGTCGAGGGCCTGAATCTCACAGCAGTGTCTTACAAAAAATCCAGCTGCAGACCTAGAGCTCACGGAAATGCCCCCCATGAATCCAGCTGGAGGCGCAGAGCCCACGGCAATGTCTCATGCAAGTCTACACTCAGGATCTGCACTGGGAAGGTCCCCAGGTCAGTGGTGGAAG
This sequence comes from Dolichotis patagonum, assembly GCA_004027295.1. Classification (NCBI taxonomy): domain Eukaryota; kingdom Metazoa; phylum Chordata; class Mammalia; order Rodentia; family Caviidae; genus Dolichotis; species Dolichotis patagonum. The sequence continues at coordinate 71,733 of PVJX010002563.1, read as the reverse complement.
CTGGAAAGTCTGCTCCAGTGGATGAAGAATCTGCACCGGCAGACTGAGGGATCTGCAATGGGGCCAGGAAGCAGTGTTCAAGGTAAGGACCAGCACTCCCTTGAAGAGAACCGCAGCCTCCTCAGAGATTGTGAGGACCCAAGCTTCTCTGACAACAACAGCTGAGTTCATATCAAGAAAACCAGTATGAAAAACTCCGGGAGAATCAACAGTGCACCATCTCACCCTCCAGTTCTGCCTTTATGTTGCTGGCAACAATCCTTAGGTGGACCTTCCACACCCAGAACCATGCTGACTCATTTAACTGTGTGTTACAAGTTGACTAGTTGATCACTAACTAATCCACATGGGTCCCAAGTATAGTTGATCGAGTTTCTTGATTAAGTGGGTTTTTGCCTGTTCATTCTACAGTTGTAAGGAAAGGAAATAACCTTGACTATAGCAATTCACCTTGATGCAGGCTGATTTAGTCTGAGTTTCCACTCATGTGTAAACTATTTATCCTAGTATTTATTTATGAAAGGGTAGAATGATATTTTTGATGCTCTCCTCTTATTTTCATAATTTTTTAAAGTAATAGTTGGAACAAGAAATTTGCCTAGCTTTCCTTAGGCCCAGTAAAGACTAAAGAACTATCCTCTCTACTTCTGCGAATACAAGGCAGGCCGTTCCTTTGCCCCTTGTCACTGATGAAGGGATGGAACTACAGTCAGCCTAGGAGGGCCCGAAAGCTCTGTCTCAAGAACAAGAAAGATCCTGCAGGATCACAGCCCTGGACAGCTGCACACGCACCACACAATGAGAGTGAAGGAAGGCATTTTAAAACCTGAGGGAAATCCATCAGATGTGACGCTTTCCCGTCAGCGTACATCCACTCCCAACGAAGGCAAAAGTAGGAAAAAGTGAAAACCACAGGGTTTCAAATGACTGTGGAACAGTCAAATGACAAGACACAAACAAGGCATTCTTTGCAGGAAGCACTGAGTCAAAGGCTGAATGAGGCAGAGCACTGGAAAATCAGCGAAAATGGAGCTCAGTTAATGTCTGCTCCGTGTGTTTATTAGAAACGGGCAAAGGCCATTTGACGCTGTCATTGCTGATTGAGTAATATGGGCACTGCCTACATCCTGGTAGTTAGATGCTTTGTAAAATCTAATATTGGCCTGGTTCTTAGATCTCCTCATTCTGCGTGTGATTCTGTGGGGACATTGCATTTTGACTGTGGAGAGAGGGATTATGCAATAATTAGGGTCTTTTACTCACCAACTTTTGATATGGAAAAGGAGAAATCAATGGTGTCAGTTGTTAGCTTCTTGTACGTGTTGCCAAATAGTCAAAGAACTTGGCTCGTTTATCTAGTGTATACATTTTGCAATAAAAATTAAGAAAGTAAAGATACCAAGGCAAGGGAAATGGCCAGTTAGCGTTTAGCTCACCATGTTTCTCCATGTCATGGAATTGTTGAGCACAAACTTTATTAACAGATATCTAATGCCACAGAGAGAGAAGCTCCAGTTGTGATGTGCATGGTGGACACACGGTCAAAACTAACTGAGGTACATGGGATGAGGACAGGTTCCTGATCTGATGCTTCAGAGACCCTGTACTCTGCTTCTGTCTGACTGGGGACATCTGTGCTTTCCGTCTCCTCCTCCTCATCTGACCAGCCCTGGAGAGCAAGGTGCTTGCCAGGCATCGGCTCTTGCCTGCTGCTGTCGTGGCACACCATGGCATGAGGTGTCAGAAAGCTAGATGGTGCAGCACACCAGACTGGAGAGAGAACCACGGCTCAGGGAAACAGAAACCGTGGGTCCCCTTATTTCTGAGTGAGAAGTTTTGGAGAATGGATTCTGTGAAACCTGAAGGCTAGAGCAGCCACTACCTCAGTTTCCTAAGGAGCTCTCTCTTCACAAAGCGTGATTTTTGCTGAACATTATGAAAAGCAAATGATAAGGCAGCAGAATTGAAGGGAATGTAAGGGAAAGGCAGCACTAGCACGACACAGATCTGGTTGTCCCCTCAGGGAGAGCCTCTATTACTTCCTCCCAAGTTATCCTGGGAGTACCGCTGAGAAGATTTTTGCATTCCTTCCAGAAGAAAATCCGCTTTTCAGGCATTTCAGTAAGTGTATCAGTCATGGTCCACTCAGGTGATGGAACCCACACAGTTCTTTTATCTGGGAGAATCTGGAGTGAAGAATTCTCAACTAAACTCACAACCAAAGAAGATATTCAAGGGGGTCGAGGGATACCCATGGCAGGAAGCTGCTGCTCTATTGGGGGGGAGACCAGGGAAGAGGCTGAGTTATGAAAACTGAGGAGCTGGGAAGGAGTTCACCCAGGTGACACTCAGACCGCCAAGGCGTGTCGCTGGTGTCTCTGAGTTCAGAAGGTCTCGGGCTGGACCCTGCGCACAGGAGTTCCCACCGCTAAGGCTGCTGACTGTGGGGTGTGCAGCTGGATCTAGAAGAACTAAGCTGATTGTGCTGCTCTCCCTCCTGCTGCGGGAGCTGAGCACCCCGAGCACCCGGCAGGGCCTGCAGCCAGGCGCCTGGAGGGAGATGGCGCTGCGACTGTCTCCAGCAACCCTTGTTGGCAGAGTCAGAAGGAGAAGCTGGGCCATGCTTCCACGAAGATCCAGCCCAGAACCAGGGAGAAGGGTGAGAAGGGTAGATTGGAGACGCTGTAGAGGCCCCAGGAGGTGACCGACAAGCTAGGTACTCAGCATGGCCCGATCCCCTCCCATCCGTCCCAGTCACTGCTCCTCTTCAGAGTCTCTTCCCTGGGTCCTTCTCTGCAGCTCTGTCCCTTTCCGAAGTGAGGCTGACTTACTGTTTGCCCGTAAACAGGAATAATTAGTGTCCACCTTTGGAAGGAGTAAACTGCAAGATACGTGTCTACATCAAAGCTGATGTTTTCACTTCCTATTGGAATGAAAAGGAATGAACAGTGAAGGTTAAAACCAAACATTGTAATGAGATAAGATGAATTTAAAGACAAATAATAGGGAAATATTTAACATAAGAAAATTAAAAGTCTAATACACATTATTAATGAAACACAACAAATAATAAATGAGCATTTAAATGATAGAGAACAAGTTTTAACAATGAAACAGAAACATAGGAGAAAATTAAAATCAATAGAAAACTCTTTACAATAAACAAGTAAAATGGAATTAAATTGCTTTTGCAAAAGAAAAGGAAGTAATTTTAAGTTAATTTTAAGATAAGAGAAAACATGAAAAGATAGAAACACAGAGCTTAAATATAGTCACAAATATAATAACTACCATTTATTAAGCATTTAAAGGATAAACGAGAACATTTGCTAAGTGCTGTCGGGTAGTATCTCATTTAAACTCACCTTACCCTCACTAGGCAGGTGTTAGAGCTCGCCTCACAATTCATATGAGAGAGAAACTTGGAGCAGTCTCACGGCTTGTGAAACTGGGGAACTAGAATTTAAATTCAGCTGAATCTGATTAGAGAAAAAGCTCAAGTTTTATAGGAAGCAACAGGAACAAATTAAAGTTAACTAGGTACATCATGTTCAATGATCTTTCCAAGTAATCCTAAAGTAGTGATTTATTTAACCAAAAAATAATCTGTGATCAGGGAAAAAAAAAAGAGAAAAATCAGAAAGGAAGTTCGGAAGAAACTGAAAGACTCAAGGATCGAGGAATTAATACTAGTTTCTAAACTCCCTGTGAGGCCGGCTCCGCCCTGGAGCCCTCCCTTCCCCGCTGCCCTCGTGGTCTTGCCAAGCTCCAGCCTTCTCCTGCACCTTTGTCTCACCTTAATGGTATGGCTGGGGACAGGGCTAGAGACTCCCTGGCATGTGTGTCACTGGGCTTTTCTTTTAAGACAAACGACATTAATGCAGAGTTGTCTTTTCGAAACAAACCCCTCAGTATGCAGGTTTAATTGCAGTGGTGACACTTTGCAGTAAATAGGTGGGCTTGGGGTTGCTGTTTGGGTGTTCCATCTCTAAAAGGCTCACCCTAGCTGGCCTAGGACCTCCAGCTTCTGACTTGCCTGACAAGAACTTCCTGATAGGAATCAGACAAGCGCTGCCTCAGCATCCTGGCTCAGCCCGGCCTGCAGGTCCAAATGAGGTCCTGTTCACACTAGTGTCCACATGTCTTCCTCTCCAAGGCCCCATATGTGATAATCGCACAGCAATCCCGTCCTTGTCAAGGTCTGTTCCTCTCTTGTCCCTGGGAATCTTCAGGAAAGGATCTTCTGTGTGTTCAAGCAACTTCTCCCTGCTTAGAATATCTATTTCTGCAAAGAATATCTATTTATTTGACTAGTGCCAGCATCTCGGTTCTTATGGTCTGGAAGAGTAGTTTGAAAGTCTAGGCACCCAGGAAACTACAAGCAGGTATCCTGTAGGATGTTCTATAGTTACTGTTCTCTCACCTCTGAGTCAAAATACCTGACACGCAAAGTGAAAGAGGGAAAGGTTTACTTAGCTCACAGTTTGTAGAGGTTTCAGCCCATAATTGGCTGACTCTAATGCAGAGAGGCAAATGGCAGAGAGGCAACAGTTCATGACGGTGCCAGACAGCAAAACAAGCAAGCAGGGGTAGGATAAGACTCCTTGTGTGCTTAGAGTGTATGCAGGCTACCTGCTCTGGGGTGGGTATAGCACTCATACCTTTAACTGTAGTCAGACTGTTCCAAATTAATAAGTCGACTGATTCAGTAACTACACATCCTTAATGCCAGCACTACATACTCTAGAGTCAGCCACTTCTGAAAGCCCTATGACTGTATGAGGCTTTTGGGGTACATCTCAACACAAATCATAACAGAGGGTAAGCACAGGAAAGCAATTGGATTGGCATGGTCTATCCTACAGACTCCCAACTCACCAAAGAACCAGAGGTCACGGCAGGAAACGAGTTTGCACTGGCACGACATGTATTTCCCCAGCATTGTGGGTTGTGCATTAGTGTGACCTCTCTGCCTTTGAGGATGGTTTCGAGATGTTTGTTGCTGAAGGATTGTATATATGGTGTGCTCATTTACTAGAGTGTAATAAACTATGGACAAACTTCTAAGCAGAAGCACAGATTTGGCATTTGGAGCACAAAAGTTTACATGTAAATGTGCATGCAGGAAAACTTCTAGGCAATATAAAGTTATACGATAATACCAATAAAACAATAAACCTTGTCATAACTGGGGTGATCGTATATCTTATTTTCTCTGGTTAGTTTTGTTTGGTCTTGTACTCCAGTATTTTGTACAGTATCTCTTTTTGCCCTTAAAAGTTACCATGCGGTCATTCTGACCATACCACAGTTGGAGACCCCACTTGTAACTGCATAAAGTGAAGTCAAGAGGTGAGTAACCAGGTAGCATGGGACTTCTGGGTTGAACAGCTCATCACAGCCTTGTTGTGGCACCACCATGGGCCACTTTCTGAGCTGGCTTACATACTCATAGGGACCATTCTGGGTCTCCACAGCAGCGGGGAGCAAGAATGCAGAAGCAGAAATTCTGGGAGCCTCCCGAAGTGCTGGTTTCCAATCCATGGAGACTGGATTCGGAGACGACTCAGAGTGCATGAATGCAATCTAAGACAGGTTTTCTGCCATTTCTCACTTGACACTGGCCTTCCTCACATCGGTTTTTCCCAGAACAAAACTTTAGCCGCTCCATAGGAAGCACCCAGGCTTGAAAGAATGAGTGACCCACTTTGCATTAGAATTCAAGTTATCACAGTTACCATTGACAATCCCATAAAAGTTAGTGTTTGTTAAGAGATGTCTATGGGCCAGAAATCTACATTAAGAACAGCATTTCTGAACAAACTTCACGTGAATGTGTATGAAGTGCTGCAGACTCCGCGGTGCTGCACAGCCCACAGCTGCGCAGGCTGGAGCGCTGTCCGCGTGCAGGTTACACAGCAGATGTCCAGGTGTGGGCTCGACTAGGTTTTCTTTTAGAAAACTAAAACCTTCAGATCTTTTATGTGAACTGAGTCTTTGTCTTTGACTCAAATCATTTGTTCATCACGTGCCCCAAATCTATTTGGTAACAGGTATATTTTAATGTTTTATATCCTGTTGATTTAGGCCCTTGTATAAATGCCAAAATGGGACCAATCATCGGAAGGTAACTCAAGTTTGAGTAGCCCAAGACTGAGCTGATCTTAGTGACCGATCTTAGTCTCAGCTGTCCCTGGTCCTGTTAATGGAATTCCTGCCACACTTCCATGACTAAGCCTCCGCGGGGGTGAGTGTAGGACTGCACACGGTGTGCGCGCGCAGTGTGTTTATGGCTATACTGGGAGAGTTTGGACATCACGCTTTTGCTTTTGCTGGCGTTGTACCTGATGTGCTTTCCCTGGAAAATGATCATTGAGGGATCCCTCTACTGATATTTGACAGAAGACTAATAAAGGGCTAATAACTGCTCCGTAAATACAGTTGCTTCTCAGCTTCTGATAGGTTATGTGTCCCATAAACCCTTCATAAGTTGAAAAGGGAAAAAACTTTGCAAGCTATTCCTCTGACAAGGGACTAAAATTTAGAATTTACAAAGAACTCAAGAAAATCAGACTGCCCCAAAATAAAAGACTCAATCAAAAAATGGGCAATGGGAATGAACAGACACTTCTCAAAACAAGTTCAGCTTATCGATAAACATATGGAAAATGCTCAACATCTCTGGCTATCAGAGAAGCGAGCACAAATTAAAACTATGTTGAGATACCATTTTACTCCAGAAAGAGTGACTATCCACAAGAAATCAAATAACAACAAGTGCTGGAGAGGATACACAGCATCCTCTCCAGGAGGCAGGAGGAAGGAACCCTTCTACATTGTTGGTAGTGTGTAAACTAGTACAGTCACTATGGAGACTTCAAAAACCTAAAACTAGAGATTCCACTGACCCAGCTATTCTTGGAGGTCTCTTCTCAAAACAGTTAAAGATGTCATATTACACTGATATGTGCAGACCCGTGTTTGCAGTACACAGCTCATAATAACTAAATTTTGGAGGCAGGCTATGTGTTCATCAACAGGCAAATGAATAAAGAAGCTGTGGTGTTTACACTTAATGGAGCACTGCTCTGCCATGAAGAAAGATAAATATGAGTCATTTGTAGGAAAATGCACGCACCTGAGACCATAATGTTACGTGAAATAGACATGCAAGCTTAGATGTCCCATGATTTCTTTTATATGAGAAACCTAAAGTAGAAATAATTTTTAAAACAGAATAAAAAACAAATAATAGGAAATAAGGAGGTAGATTAGCTGCAATTGGGAAAGGTCTCTAGAGATAGAGGAAGGGGAAGGGGAGAAAAAGGGGAATGAAAAGAATTAAGATATACTGAGCACGTGTAGCTACCCCCAAGATGAACGGACACATTATGTACTGCAAAGACGTATGACTATAAAAAAAATGTTAAAGCCCTATATTTACCCCCCCAAATGCACTTAATATACCTCACCTCTGAACATTCTACTTTGTGTTGGTCTACCTTAACTCGGCTCAGAACACCTACATTAGCCTACATTTGGGCAAAATGACCAAACTGAAGTCTTGTTTTATCGTAGTATAGCGGCTCACACCATCAGTGGGACACTTCACTGAGTTTAAAGCAGGGTGGATGTATGGTGCGCGTTCACGTCCCAGCAGCAGCAGACACATGCAGCTTAAAGCGGGGCCAGCCGATAACTGGCCTGAAAAGGCGGAGTGCCGCAAGTGGGAAACAGCAGCGTGGTTGGATTCTTATATGCATGTTTTCCACGTCCACATGGGAAATGGTCCGGTCACCTCCTGTATGACTTGTGCTACACATCTGGTCCAGGGCTTGCTCCTGTTCACTTTATAATGGAACACGCTCCTCCTGCACGTGGCCTCTGCTGCCATGAATCTCACCGTCTCCACGCTGCCAACCACGGCCATGAGCGATGGAGCCAGCTCGACTCTCTACAGAAACGCCCGGAGCTCTCGTGGCCTGGAGAGTCAGGCTGGATGCCTAGAACAGAGCAAGTTTATTTATCGTCTGCAGAGAAGACGGGATAAATGGGGAGTCTTAGGGAAATAACTTTACAGGTAGTATTCAGTCTCAAACTGTAGCCCCCGTCTCTGCAATTTCCTGGTGATTTTTTATGCAAGGAAACACAGGAGAGACATTTTGCTTTTGTCGGAAAGATTTACTATCTCAGGTAGATCTGATTCTCTCCCAGCTATGTTTTTCTTGCTAAATTTCACTGAAATACTGAGCCAATTTTGGAAATATGATTTCTTGCTCTTGCTCCATTTCTCATTTGCTGGATTATAACAGGTCATATCCTGAACCTCCTCTAGGCTTGTTTCCACACAAGCAAAAATTAGAATTAGGACATCTAGCCTACATCAAAAGGAATGGCAGGGGAGCATCGGAGATGATTTGGGATGTTATGGAAGAAAGAAATGGCATATGCTGCTAACAATAATTCCTGTCATTCTAGTTAAACCTGCCCCGAGAATAGGGATCATTACTGAAATTTTAAGGAATGAGCGAGAACTACAAGTGATTGTTACGGCGTGGACACATCTGAAGTGAAGCCGGTGCTTCTCCGAGGCCGAACCCCGTGCATAGCTTTCACCCACAGCGTCAAATAGCCCACGAGGTGTCTGGGAAGGAAATTCGAGGTACAAGCATAACACTGTTTTGTAGAATAAGCAGAGGCTTTTCAATCTCATCTAAGGAGGTAAAAGAGAAACATACTTCAAATCTGGAATTTGGAAACTTCATCCTCTTGATATTCTAGAAACTAAGCTTTCCTGAAGGTGGAAACTCTCCTTGCTTTTTATCACCTTCTCCTCACAGTGCAAACACAGCTCTGTAAGAAGCAAAAGTGTCCATGCGCAGTCGATGAGTGGATCAAGGATGCCAACAAGGGTGAAGTAAGAAAAAAAATAAGGGAATATAATGAGAGCGTTGTCGTCCCCCCTTTCTGTCCCCCACAGCGCTGGGGGTTGAACCCAGGAACGGGAGCTGAGCTGCAGCCCCAGCCTTTCTTTTTTTGGGGGAAACCTTGCATGTAGTGACTAATCACTAAATGACTAATCACTACATGCATAGGCTGGGCTCAAACGTGCAATGCTCCAGCCTCAGCCTCCCAGAATCTGGGATCTCAGGCGAGCACCACCAAACCTGAGTGCTTTTCACTGTTGTAATAGAACATGTTGACTGTACAAAACTTACAAAATGAAGATAAGTATGAAAATCAAAATTATTTCTATTGTAAATATTTTAACATATTTACTTGTACTTTTGATGTGCAGAAATACATATGCATACACACATATATTTGGGTGCTTGAACATAAATCTATACCAATTTTTTTTTAATTTTAAAGAGAATAAAACAAAAGAAGACAGAACAAAGCAGATCAGAACAGAACAACAGAAGCAACACAGCACTTTACAACAAGACAACCGGAAATTAACAGTAGCTATCATAATATCTCTTTCTTTGCTATAGTTGAACATAGTTTCAAATACAATAATATCAAACATAACAAAATAGTATAAAACCATTCAAAAGAATGATAGAATTACAGGGCATTATGAATCAAATAACAGAAAATGATCAATGGCTACTATAATATCTCTTTTTCCATAAAAAATTTGTTTATACTATCACATATGTTAAAATCCCAATAAGACACAATATGATAGAACCAATGGTAACAGAAGAACAAAAGCATGGTAGGGCTTCAAAGCAAGATGATATTAAGTCAGCAATGGCTGCCATAATATTTTGTTTTCTTCACAACAGCTGTTCATACCATCACACATAATAAAGTCAAACAAAACAGAATAAAACCATTCCAACTGATGAATTAAAACATTAAAAGGCTTCAAAGCTATGTAATGGGGAATCATGATTGCCATAAAATCTTATGTACTCTTACCAATTCTCATACTAGGGAGATTGTGCTGTATTTACACATGTGAGTTTAGTTTATTTTGCTTATGAGTATGGTCTCAAGTCATGTCCATTTATTTATAAATATCTCAATATGATCATTCTTTATAGCTGAGCAGTACTCCATTGTATAAAAATACCACAACTTTTTTTCCATTCCTCAGTTGATGGGCACTTAGGCTGTTTCCAAGAACTGGCTATTACAAATTGTGCTGTTATAAACGTGGGTGCACATATATCACTGTGGTATGATGTTTTCAGTTCTTCTGGGAATATGCCTAGAAGTGGAAAAGCTGGGTCAAATGGGACCTCCAGACCCAGCTTTTTGAGGAATCTCCAGACTGACCTCCACAGTGGTTGCATCAGTCTACACTCCCACAAAAAGTGCAGAAGAGTTCCTTTTCCCCACAGCCTCTCCAGCATTTGTTGTTGGTAGTTTTTTTTTTTTTTAATCCTGGCCATTCTTTCTGGAGTGAGATGGAATCTCAGTGTGGTTTTAATTTGCATTTCTCTAATGACTAATGATGATGAACATTTTTTCATGTATTTATTTTCCAGTTATATTTCTTCATCTGAGAACTGTGTATTCATTTCAGATGCCCAGTTTTGGATTGATTCTTTGAATTTCGAGGGTTTGATTTTTTTTTAATTCTTTATAAGTTCTAGACAGAAGTCCTTTGTCTGAGGGACAGTTCACTAAGATTTTTTCCCAGTTTGTGGGTTTTGGGTTTTCTTGTCACTCTGCTGGAAATCTCTTTTGACATGCAGAAACTCTTCAATAAGATGTGGTTCCAGTTATTGATTCTGGGAAGTATTTCCTGTGCGATTTGATTCTTGATCATGAATTCTCTACCTACCCCTATGTCTTCAAGATTTTTACCTACTTTGTCTTCCAGCAGATTTAGTGTTTCTGTTTTAATATTTAGATCTTTGATCTATTTAAATTTTAGTTTAGCACATGGTGATATACATGGGTCTAGTCTTAGTCTTTGGCATATGGGTAGCCAATTTTTCTAGCACCATTTGTTAAAGAGACTATCGTTCTTCCAGTGGACGTGTTTGGCCCCTTTATCAAAGATAAGGTGGTTGAATGTGTTTATGGTTGTGGTTGTATCTTCCAAACTATTCCACTGACCTTCGGATCTGTTTTTATTCCAGTACCATGTTGATTTTATTACTGTAGCTTTGTAGTATAACTTCCAGTCAGGGATTGTGATGCCTCCTCCCTTGCCTTTGCTGCTTAGAATTACCTTTGCTATTCTAGGTCTCTTCTAGTTGCAGATGAATTTTAGGAGTGATTTCTCTAGATTTATGAGGTATGTTAGTGGTTTTGTTTTGCTTTGTTTTGTTTTTGGTACTGGAGATATGAACTCATGATCTCACACTTGCCAGACAGGGACTTACTCCCCTGAGGTAAATCCCTAGCCCTGTTAGTGGTATTTTGATTGATTGAGATTGCATTGAATCTGTATAATAATTTTGGGAGAATGGCCATTTTCACAGTATTTATTCTTCCTACCCATGAACAAGGGATGTCTTTCCATTTTCTGAAGTCCTCTTCGATTTTCTTTTTCAGGGTATTATAACTTTCCCTGTATAGGTCTTTTACTTCTTTCGTGAGATTAATTCCTAAGTATTTTATTTTTTTGGATGCTAGTGTGAAGGGTATAGCTTCTTTTATTTCTTTCTCAGTGCTTTTGTTGTTAGTGTATAGGAATGCTATTGATTTTTGAGTATTGACTTTGTATCCAGCTACATTGCTGAATTTATTTATTACATCTAGGAGTCTTTCAATGGAGTTTTGGGGGTCTTATATGTAAAGTGCCATGTCATCTGCAAATAATGATAATTTAACTTCCTCTTTCCCTATCTTTATTCCTTTTATTTCTCTTTCTTGTCTAATTGCTCTGGCTAGTATTTCTAGTACTACGTTGAATAGGAGCAGTGATAAAGGACATCCTTGTCTTGTGCCTGATTTTAAGGTAAAGGCTTTCAGTTTTTGGCCATTTAATATGATGCTGGCTATTGATTTGTCATAGATGGCCTTTATCATATTGAATATACCAAAATTTTTATAACTTGACAATCTGGTATTAAAGTTGTAATTAACTGCTTCTTCAATTAATATTCTACTATGATTATTTTCTCTAATAAATATGTTGTTAAAATATCATTGGATGTACCCTGATATAATTAAGTTGTCTTGTAGAGTATTTAAATTGTCACGAATTTATGTTTTTAAAAATAACCCTCTATAAGTATGTCATTAATTTCTTGCACACAAGTCTTAAGACCGTGTTAGTTTATTTCCTTAGAATATTAAGAATTATTCAAGTGTCTCTTAAATTATTCCTTAGAATAATTTCCCAGATATAGAGGAGAAGGCCATTCTTCAAAATCTTGGTTCTTTTTGCCATATGTTCATTGATCTCTTTTATGTTTTCTTTTTGCCCACTACCTAGTGGTGTGTTTTATTGGAGATGGCAAAGTGGCCTCTCCTGCCAGGAAGCACACATAGCTAGCTCTCTCCCCTCATCTCCTTAAGGGAGATAGAAAGAAATAGAGTGGGGAACTTTGAGAAATTTACTTCAGAGAATCAGCAATGCAAAGTCTCCCAGCAATGTAAAGTCCAGAACCAAATAGCTTCACTGCTGAATTTCATAAAACTTAAAAAACATACGCCAATTCTTCTCAAACTGTCTCAAAAATTGGAAAGGAAGGATTGCTCCCAAACTCATTCTATGAGGCCAGTATTACCTTGATACCAAAGTCAGACAAGGACATAACAACAGAAAAGATCACTGCAGACAGTTATTTCTGATGAATGTAGAGGCATACATTCTCGACAAAAGACTAGCAAATCAATTCCACAAGCACATCAAAAGATTATACACTGTGACCAAATTGGAGTTATTCCAGGGATGTAAGGATGGTTCAATATGTGCAAATCAATAAACCTAATGCATTGCATTAACATATTGAAGGAAAATAATATGACCAGCTCAGTAGATGCCCCCCCAAGGCATTTACGTTGACTTTCCGTCACTGTGAACAAATGCTGAGAAAAACAAGCTAAAAGAATACAAATTCAATTTTGACTTATGCTTGCAGAGGTTTACCCCATGGTCAGCTGTCTTCATCCCAGTAGGCCTGTGGTGATACATAAACATTACGGTGTAAGAGCATGGTGGGGGATGACTGTTCACCTCATGGCAGCCAGAAAGCAGAGAAGGAGGAAGTGCCAGAGACATCAAATTAAGATTTCATCAGTATTTTAATCTGATAAGTAGTGGCCCCCACGATCAAACCACTTCCCAAATGCCTATCAGCAACCAAGTCTTCAAAACGATAAAGCTTTTGAGGGATATAGTGGATCCCAATCATAACAATGTTCAGTAAAAAGAATATCCCTTCATGATTAAAAAAAAATCTCAGAAAGTTAAGCAGTAAAGAAACACGCCTCACCACAATACATGATGTCATAAATCCACAACCAACATCATCCTGAGTGGGCAAAGCTGAAACCATTTCCTCTTATTCCGCTAGCTAGAGAAATAAGGCAAGAGAAAGAAATGAAGTCATCCAAATAAGACAGCAGAAGATCAAACTATCCCTCTGTGCATGCATCATGGTCTTTTATAGAAAGAAATCTAAAGACTACAGAGACAGACACACACACACACACAGATCAATTCAGTAAAATTACAGGGTAAAAAAATCAACATAAAAATCGGTGATATTTTTGTATACCAATTAGGAAATGGCTGAGAAAGAAACCAAAAGAGCAATTTTGTTCACTGTAACTGCCAAAAATAGATCCAGTAATAAATTAACCAAGGAAGTAAATGATCTATACAAGGAAAATTACAAAACACAGATGCAGGAAATTAAAGACAATACCTAGTAAGTAGAAATACACCCATGTTTATAGATTAAAACAATATTATTAAAATGTTTTTACTACATTTATCACATAAATCTACAGATTTAGTGTGAATACTTATCAAAATATGAATGAAATTCTTCACAGAAAATTTTAAAACACTCCTAAAATTTATCTAGAGCCCCTGGATGCTCTAAGTAGCTGAATGAATCCTGAGCAAAGATGAAGCTAGAGGCATTAGAATACTTCAATTCAAGGCATTCTTTAAAACCATAAAAACACGCAGACAAGTGGAACAGAGAGCCCAGAAAAAAATCCACATACTTACAACAAACTAATTTTTAACAATATATTCATAAAAACATACATTGAAAAATAAAATATCTTTAAGAAATGCTGCTGAGTAAGCAAGATATTCATATGCAGAAGAATGAAAATAGACCCCTGTCTCTTGTTATCTATTCTAGAAGAAAATGTAGGGAAAATATTTCAAAACATATGTTTGGAAAAAGACATTTTTGATATAACCCTAAAAGCACAGGCAACAAAAGCAAAAATTGATCATAATTGGATCACACCATAATAAAAATCTTGTATGCAACAAAAGAAAGAATCAAGTAAGAAAATTTTGCAAAGTATTCAAGCAATAAGGGAATTATATCTAGATGCAAAAGGAGTTTAAACTCAACAGCAATAGTAACACTATAATAATAATAGACAAATGACCTGAATAGATTTTTCTCAAAAAACATACAAATGGTCAATAGAAATAAAATAAAAAGTGCTCAATATCACTTTCAGGGAAATGTAAATCAAAACCACGGCAAGATGTTACCTTACCCTAATAAGAGTGGCTGCTATCAAAAAGACAAAAAATAACCAAAGTTGCTGAGGACTGAGGGAAAGGGGAATTCTCATACACTGTCACTGGGAATGTAAAGTACTATCATCTTTCCAAAAGCAGTATGGGCTTCCTCAGAAACCTAGAAATAAAGCAGCCACAAGACCCAGCAATCCTACAACTTGGTAGGTAGCCAAGGAAGTAAAATGAGTGTGTCAGAGACACCTGCACACCCGGTTTGTTGCCACGCTGTTTGTGATAGCTAAGGCATGAAACCTTCCAGGCGTCCCCCCGTGGATGGATGAGTTGAGTGTGGTGTGTATAAACAGTGCAATGGTATTTGCCACAAGTGGAATCTGAAAAGTGGCCTCATAGAGGTAGAATAGAATGATGATCACCAGGGCCTGAGAGGGTGTGGGGCAGCGGAAGCGGGGAGGATTGAGTGCCGGGGGTTAGGAGTGCGGCAGACAGCAGTGCTGACGGTAGGGAAGCAACTCCAAGTGTTCTGTAGCACAAGGACGATTCCGTTTGAAAACAATTAAATGTGTATTTCAAGATTGCCAGTTAGTTTTGAGTGTTCCAAAGGTCCGAGATGATGGATATGCCGAGTACCCTGATCTGATCATTGCACACTGTGTACGTGTGCTGAAATGTCACACAGTACTGCATACATGTGGACAATGACTGTGTCAACTTGCTTTCCATCTTAAACCCAGGTGTTGGTGCATTCTGAAACATTATGCCAAGCAAAAGAAGCCAAGTACCATGCCACGTGTCCTAGGGTTCCATTCACATGAAATGCTAGAACAGGTGAATCTCTAAAGAAGAGCACAACCTGACAGCTGCCGGGGACTAAGCGGAGGCAAAGACAGGTAGCCAGTGCTTAAAGACCTCTCCACTGGGTCTCTATTGGGTCAGTTCTTTTGGGGTGATGAGAAGGCTTTGGAACAGAGAGAAGGGTTGGTTGCACAACACTGTTAATGTGTTAAATGCTACCGATTTCTCCCTTGACAATATCTGATACAGTGTATGTGAATTTCACTTCAATTAAAAAGGAGAAAATCCCACTGCTTGTGTCAAACTCAAACTCAACACAAGAAAGCTGAGGTTCAGCACAGTGCACAGCACTTCCTCAAGTAAACAGGAGTCAACCCGAAGCCTGTGTGAGCTTGGGGCTCCGGGGGGGTTAAGTGCAGGACCCAGGCAAGAAGGCACAGGCAAGGTTGATGGGAGGGGCAAGTCCTTTCTGCAAATGGAAGCAGGTGCTTTGAGGTGACCACCCCAAGGGTTAATTCTCTGCCTGTGAAGATCAGAGGGTCTTCAAGGACACCCTCCTGATCCAGCCCCCATACACCCCCACATCTGTGTCTAGCACTTGTGGATGGTGATTTTATAGATCTCACAGTGCCAAGGCAGAGACTGCCCGGGAGTCTCCATTCACAGCCAACATGTGGCGCTGGTTACATACTTCTAACCCCAGGGACTCTGTTTTTAAAGCCTCATCTTAAAGGCATTAGAGGAGAAAGTGGAAATTCCACTGGCTTGTTTCAGCCTTGAGATGGAAGATTGCAGATAAGCACAGGGACCAGGCTACAGTGGGTCCCTGGGCATGGAAGAACTGGTAGAGAAAAAGAGCCTAAAAGTCTTGGACAGGAGCAACACATTTCCTGAATTCCACCCAGCTAACAAGTGTGCCAGTGTCCTGCAGAGAGGAGCCCGGGCTGACCCTAGAACTTTATAGCGGCATCTCTGTGAGGGAGATAGCAACTTAACTGTGACTGCATCACACACACACGTCCATGTATACATGCATGTGGATGCAAACACAAAGCAATGGAATATAACGTTTTATTTTCTGGGACATTAGTTTCTGATTGATAAAACAGAGTTTCCTGACCATTTAGTTTATTGCTAATGTACTTGAAAATTTACATTGTGCATTCTGGGGTATTCCATTCTTTCTTTTGACCCTTTCGCCTTTGTAAGGCCTCTGGAGTGAAGAGTCCCTTTGATAGTTGATGAAAGGGGAGGCATAGAAACCTAAGCATTACGGGACAAGTAACACCCTGCGCACTGGTGTCTGGGGACGCAGCGGCTCTGGCTGCATCTCGTGTTTCTTAACTGCAGTGGAGCCGCTCTCTGACATCACCCACTCTGCCTTCACTGTTAAGTCTCACCCCACGTCTCTGGGTTCTACCTCTGTGGAGAATGGAGGCCACATCACTTGGAACTCATGAGGTCCTCCTTAGTGTTTGCACCTAACCCCGGCTCTCCACTGGGTCAGGTACACAACACTGACAACCCCATGGCACCCCTGCAGCACTGCAGTCCATGAGCACATGGCTCATGGCTCCAAAGGCCATTTTTTATCATTTATGAATGGTTTCCAGTGTCTGCTCTGACCAAGTTATGAGCTCCTTGAAGACTGGTCTGGTTCGTGTTCTGAATTCATTCCTACAGCTGTTCCTTCACCCCATGCATTCTTATTCCACCCTTGGTGAGTAATAAGACATGGTGAGGTGCAAAACGCAATAAGGTGAGCCGCTGTCCCCCACGCCCGTAGCTCTAGCTACTTGGGAGGCCGAGCAAGAGAGTTAGGAGTGTGAGGCCAGTCTAGGCAACTTAGCAAGATCTGCCTCAAAGTTAAAAGAAAGGGCATGGCGGTAGCTCAGAGGCAGAGTGCCTGCCTAGCACGAGTGAGCGCTGTTTTTCATCCTTCTTACTGTGCACACACAACACACACCACACACACAACACACACCACACACACGCACATACACGCACGCACACAAAGCCATGAAATATAACACTCTGTTTTCTGGGACTTCAGTTTCTGGCTGATAAAACAGAGTGTCCAGACCTGGAAGCATGACGTGGAGATTCAGGAAGGGCTCCCCACACCTCCCACAGCTCGCTTCACAGTGCGAGGCACATCGCTGGGTATGTTGTTCTGGGTTTTTTGATTGATTGATTAAGAGGCAACCTATCAGGGAAAAAGCAAGGTAATATATGTTCATTGGCATACAGAGAGTCAAAATGTACTTAAAAATCATCTGCAGTGGAAACATATCCGTCCCCAGATCATGATTGTCAGAAATCTTATTCCAACAAGAAACAAAATCAGCCATGGTTGGTCCAAGTGGAATTTCTGAAAACAGTATTAAACTTGACCTTGATACTGACAAGGGTAACAGCGTGGTCCTCAGTGTTGGAGTGAGCAAACATTAGCTATGATTCTTTTATTTCTTTCTGTGGCATTACTGTCTATGCGAATATCGCCAGTTCACATTGCTGTACACAGCACACTGACACCGGAAAGCGATTGAGGAGATTATAAACGAAATGGTAAACAGAGAAATCAACTTTCAGCGCCCCTGGGGGGAAATGGATGCAAAGGTGCTTAAAATCTCTTTCAAGGACTTCATTGTTTTTAAATTCCATAATCTAGAGAAGAGATAGTGGTTCCTGGAAACGCACAGAATAGGTTACACCGCACTAATGCCGCTCGCTGCTGACTTGAGCGTATTGCGCGATGCTGTGGAGAGCACGCGAAGACTCTTCTGTGGAGAGGTGTAAAGACGAGGAGGAAATAAATAAGTCCGAAGGGTCCCGAAACGCTCAATGACTGAGGCGCAAAGAAATCTCGTACACACACCAGGAGATTTGAAGGGGCCCAGGCACTGAGTAAAACGAAAGCGGAGGAAAGCTGCCCCACCGCAGTGGAGGGACCAGACGGGCTGCTCTGAGCACAGCTGTTTCATGGGTTTATGTTTCCTGACTGTATCTTCAGCTTCTCATTTTTTATTCTAAACTAATTAGGATGTAGTTGTTGATCATCCTCTTTTAGCATCTTTCAAATAGGGCAAACAACACGTGTGTGTGTGTGTGTGTGTGTGTGTACACTGCGTGTTCAGAATGAAACAAAATTCTATTAGCAATTTTTTTGTTGGTTTCTTTTTGACACAGAGTCTCACTATGTAGCCCAGGCTGACCTCAAACTCATGGCAATACCTCCTGCTTTGGCCTCCCAAGTACTGGGGTTACAGACGTGCTTTGCCATGCCTGATTTCTGTTAGCAATTCTTATAAAGGAAAAGTATGAAATAAGCATACCTATTACTCCAGATCTAAAAGAGCGATTTATGTATAATCGGGGATTCAGTAAGTTGGACTCATGACAGACAATAAGGGGCTGGTGACTTCACAGTTAAAAATCTATGAGGTAAGCAGCCATACACATTTGGCTGACATGCAAGACTGTTGATTATTAGCTTAAAGTGTGATCAATTAAATAATGTAGCCAGGTGTGTTGGCATAGTTCCGTAATTCTAGCACTCGGGAGGCTGAGATAGAGGATCGCTGTGAATTCGAGGCTAACCTGGGCTACATAGTGAGACCCTGTCTCAAAAAAACAAGAAAAAAAGAAAGACAGAAAGTAAAAGAAGAAAAGAATAGTAAAGATTAAGACCTGGATGAAATTCTGTGTAAAATTATAGTCTGGTGAATGTGGAGATAGACAGCTAGAGAGAATGATTTTAATTATAGAATAAAGAGAAAAATAGGAAACGAGAGTGCAGCACCATTTGGAAATAAGAAAAATATAAAAAGAATTTTACATACTATATGTAGATGGAGCATTTTCTAGTAGAAAACAAAACAAAGCAAAAAAGTGAAAAAAATTCAGCAAATTGAGCTGAAAAATCCCATCTAAATATGAAAGCAAGGAACCTGGAAACATTCATCAATGTGTTAAATGTCACACATTCTAAAAATATGAGCGAGATTTCAACAGCCCCCTGGTTAAAGACCGGTGATTGGAATTTTGCTTTTATGATGCGATAGCAATTCAGACAGTTCTTATGTCTCCATAGCAACAGCCTGATACTACTTTTGTTCTTCCGTGTAAGCATGTGAGACCTGATGAACCACACAGGAAGGAGAGAGGAGCAGTTGGTTAATTAGTGACACAGAGACCAGGAACCACCATGGAGGACTTTTATTAGGGTTGGACTGGGCCTTGTAAACTCCAGCTGCAGCCTGCTGATCTTTCTGCTGGGAGCTGGTGTTTGTCCTGGGAGTTAACTCCCGCCCCAGCCACTGCTGCATGTAACGTGCTGTGGTTGATGAACTGTATGAACGTTTGGGTGAAATTTCCTCCAGCTTCTTTGGTGATACTTGATCATCTCAGAAGCTACTACCAATGTAAGAGCAGCAGCTATCAGCCGTGAAGAATCTTTCGTCTTTTGGCTCAGACTGAGCAGCAGTCTAGGCCAGGGGCGCGAGGCTCTGCCGCGAAGCCCTGCACAAGTCACCGCTGTGGTCTGCTCCTCGGATGTCCCGTGTATGAAACTGGAGCAATAACTTAAGCCTTTTCATTACTCAAAGCATTTTGGAACGTGATGAGGGAGAGAGAGGGAGGGAGACAGAGAGACAGACAGACAGAGAGACAGAGACAGAGAGACAGAGCCTGTCTTAGGTATGTGTATGGACAGATGCTCTGTGTCTGGACCTGCAGTTGGAGCAGCTCTCGAAGCTCATATGCATGAGTGAGACAGAGGGATCTCTCCGGAGCGCTCACTGCAGCCGAAGGGTGTCCTCACGGACACAAACGTGTGCCCCAGCGCCCTCACCTTCCTTCTCACTAGTGAGTGTCAGGCCAAGTCAAGAGTCTCTAGCTCACCTCAACATGGGTTATTCTTCAGTAGGAGCAGAAATTATTGGACTCCAGTCTTAGGTGATGATGCTAACGTTTGTTAGCCTGTCTGAGTCAATTTCCTCCTTTTATTTCATTTTTTTCTTTATGTGAAGGACACTTAGAAAAAAAAATATATATATATATATAACTTGTACCTAGAAGGCAGTTGATAAATATCTGTTCTCTTCCTCCTCTTACTCCTTTCTTCGCCTAAAAATTCCTGCAGTTCCAGTGACTTGCTATGGGGTTTGAACACTGGGCCAGTGAGGTTTCCTTGTTTGGAGCTAACAGCCATCTAGCAATGCTGCTGCAGCAGCGTCACTGCAGGTCTTAAGCTCCTGCTGTCTCCAGCACACAATGTGCGGTGATGGAAATACCGAGTTGGGAGACCTTGTGGTTGCAGGCTAAAATGCATCTGAAGGCTGAAAGATAGTTACAACACAAGGTGACCTAAGCTGGATACCAACTAGGCAGTGTAGATGAGCAGGTGGGAAGCAGGCATCCACGGAAGGCTTCCTGGAGGGAAGAAGTACTGATGCAGAATTTGAAGAAAGCTAATCTGTTTGGAGTCATTAAATAATGGACATTGGGCCTGCTTCGACTTATTGATTAACAGTATATTCCTGATAAGGGAATACACATGGAAAAGTGGGGTGGGCTGCTTAGAGTCAGGAGAGAGTGAATAATGCATTTGACAGGAGGGAGGTAAATAGGAAGGTGATGGATGAGTCCAAAAGCCAGAGGATGGAATTCCAACAATGAGGAGTCCCTACATGTTAGGAGGGAATGCTGTGTACCCAACTGTATGATTTAAGAGAGAAGCATTCCAGACTAGGGAAAACAACACGCCACTGAAACGGCCCAGACATTAAGTCCCGGGCCCTTGGCCTAGAGGAGAAGCAGAAGTCAAGGATGAATTTGATATTGACTAGAAGAATGAGGATCATTCAGGAAAGCACTTGGAAGTCCGAGGAAGGGCCTCGTTTGGGATAAAGAGAGTTAAAGC
This sequence comes from Dolichotis patagonum, assembly GCA_004027295.1. Classification (NCBI taxonomy): domain Eukaryota; kingdom Metazoa; phylum Chordata; class Mammalia; order Rodentia; family Caviidae; genus Dolichotis; species Dolichotis patagonum. Next base: position 50,365 of record PVJX010002563.1, on the reverse strand, counting down.
AGAGTTTGGCTGTATTAAATCAGAAGGGACCACACGCAGGTGGAGAGGGCTTTCCTGTAGAATCCTTGCAGTGGGAAAACGTGCTGTGGAGGTGTAGACTGCATCCACCACCTTCTTCCTGGACAAACTGGAGACCCTACAAGCCCAAGGCCTGGAAAGTTAATGGCATACTTGGTCTGTCGTTTTACATTTTTATCTCCTCTAGCAAATTATGGAATCAAATAAAAACCAGTCTCTAAATCTACTTCCAACCCCCAGGAGCGTCACTCAGCAATCATTTGCTTAGTCCCTTCCCTGGGGCAGGCCTGAGCTCGCCGCCGCACTCCCAGCCACTCTACAGATGACTGTCCTCGCCCTATGTGCATTTGAGGGTGGGTAGAAAAATGCATGGGAAACAAGTCAAAGCAAATGTCCCTAGAGAATTTGCTCAGTCATTCCACCACCATGGCTTGGTTCTTCTACCTAAAGCAGGCATGGATAGCAGACCTCATACGAAGGGGGGAAATGTCAGATCGGGAGGACTGAGGAGGACCTCCATAATTCTTGGCAAGTTATCCAGCTATGTGGGACTCAACTGGCTCACCTGTGGCTAATAACTAGTTGATATCTGGTTGAACCCTAATATCCTGTGGTAGACTATCACGCGTTAGGTGTAGAATGCCTTTAAGAACATAGTTGTCCCTTGTGTGAACAAATGCATGCATCAGGGTCATCATAAGCAGTCCAAGACCACAGCGTCCTCTGCTGGATGCTTTGGGCTCAACCCAGTAGGTGCAACCTCAGAGGCTGAAACCGCTCTCCTCCCGTGAAGGTGTGAATATAGTCAGATGGGCAGAAGGCGCGCAGGCGGGCCCAGCCCAGTGTCCCCGGCTCTGCTGCACTGGTCCAGCCTGTAACCCTCCTTTCCATGCTCCCCTGACCTTGGCATGGGTGCTGGCCCTCGGGCTTGTTCTTCTCCTCATCTTTGACACAAATGGCTCTCTGCTCGCTGTGTTCTGCCTGCTGCCTCCGTGAAATCTCTGCCTGGCTGCCAGGGCCACTCTGTACTGCACTGCATGGAAAGTGGCCACTGACGCTTCTGCTGGGTGTTGCCCCCTCGGCCCCGCTCCTTCTGAGACCAGTCTGGATCCGTGCACCTGCTGGACGGGCACAGACCAAACTTCTCACCATTTTCTTCTAGAGCCGTTGAAGATGCACTCCCTAATAATGCTGCACTGCCGGGTTCTGCCACTGTGGATGCCCCAACTGATGCTGCCACCACTGGTCCCCAGACCTCATCCCGGTTCCTGTTCTGCCAACACCATGGCCAGCCAGTCCAGGTGCTCTGCAGAGCCTCGCTGATAGACGCTGCAACTCGGGGTCCTGACCCCACAGCCATCTCCACCCGCACAGTTACTGCTCTGGTCCCGCTCCTCTCCCATGAGCCTCGCGTATAGCTTTGGTATTGTCTTCTGCCAGAAGACATCTTTGAATTTTTAGCCATCTGTCTCCTATAGCTGTACACTAACCTCCAGAGGACAACTTCGATCAGGAAGCACAGTGTGGTAGGGGTCTGGAGACCTCCCTTTGTCACCACACATGCTGCTCTGATTTTCTTAGCCCTTCTTTCACCTAGGGGGATTCTTTGTTCCCAAGAATGCTTTACAGATGGTGCTTAGTTACACAGACCCTAAGGGTGTCTAGAGATAAATGAAAGAATGCGAAGAGTCTATCCCTAAATCCTTCTTCTTGGGGCTCTCAGGAAGGAAGACCCTTCTGCAAATGGGTCTCCAGCTTATGGAAATAGACATGCAGATCAGATCCCACGGAGGCTTTGGAAGACATGGTAGTACACACACAGGAGGGGAAACAGGGTGAAATCTTGTTTCAGAGCCACATGCCCGGGAAAAACCTGTCCGGACAGACTCTGGCAAACGATGATCAATGTATGGAATGGCCTTGGTTTGGCTTAATACAGAAAGGCAGATTCAAAACATTCTTTTCTTTTCTCCTGGGCATTGTTTTCTTTTGTTCCAAGCTCTCTAGTTGTGTAACTATCTGAACACATTCAGACATGAAACACCCTGAACCATGGTGTTTGTTTGTGCTCCTTTGAACTTGCATGGCTTCACCCTGGCAAAACGTGTATGAAGATGCTATGAGGAACTCCAACATTTCCCAAGAAAGGAAAGGGGAGAGAGAAAGGAGGGGAGAGGGGAGAAAGAGAGAGGGAGGGGGAGAGAGGGAGAGAGAGGAGTCTACTAAGGAAAGGGGGAGGGAAGGGAGAAGAGAGAAAAGAGAGGAGGAGAGGAAGAGAGGAGGGGAGGGGAGAGAAAGTTCTTTCATTCCCCGATTTCTTTCATTTCTGACCGTGGTTCACATGCCACACACCTGGGACTGTGAGGCAGAGCCAGGATGATTCTCTCACTGGGAGATGAGAAGGAACCTCTGTACCCCACCCACGCTGTCCACGGCTCCCACCAGTGCCCAGAGTGCCTCTGGGGACACAGCCCAGTGCCTGCAGAAAGCGCTAAGGTCTTTGCTGAGTAAATGCAGTCCCTTAAATTAGAAAACAATGCCTTTTAGAAAAGCATTTGCAAAACAATAATTTTCCTATTTTTAAATATAGTAGAAAAGAAAGTTGGCTAAGAAACGCTAAGAAACAACCCAGGTCGCTCAGGAAACAACCACAGAAATGGGGTTGGGTAGGAGTCTGGGGTCCGGCTCTCAGAGACCCAGAGGTCCTCCTCAGACCCCATCCAGGCAAATCGTGCTGGAAACCACAGCCTAGTTTAAACGCAGCCCCTTCCTCTGCAGCTGCACACCGTACCTGTAATTTCTTCTAGTCCTTACAGTTCATTGTCGTGTTCATGGTCAGTGCTCCTCACATTCAGAGTCTGGTTTCTCAGGTATAGGCCAAGGTTCTGAGTCAGAAAACCACACTTTGTTAGAACTGAGGCAGAAAGATTTCTCATGCCTGACCAAAATGCCAACTGACTTTATCTTCTCTGGCACAGGGACCTAATTTTCCTATTTGCAAAAAAAGAAAAGATGGCAGTTTTGCTTTTAAGGAACATACTTAGATATCAAGGCTAGGCTATGGTTTGCCAAACAGTACATTCAAGATTTTTTTTCCAAAAGATGCTCATTAATTTCATTATTTTGATATAATAAGAAATTGAAAAGAGCAGTTACTTTCCTTTGTGCCTCAGGTTGAAACTGACCAAGAAATTTACAGCACAGGATTGACTTGAAAAGCTGCTCTGAGCTCTGAAACTAATGCATATTGGGATGAGGTCATTGTCTGGAAAGTCACAATCCAAACCAAGTTCTGTTAGGTGTTCCAACTTCAGGTAATTAAAGGTTACCACCAAGTATTATGCAGGTTTGATTCATTTCAATGTGTTAAAATTAAATAATTTAAAGGAATGAGCTTTCATAATACACTAAAAAGAATTTCTCATGGGCTTTTAAAATAAATCAATACACAAAATTTTTAAAGAGACCACTAATGTAAAGGGAATTATGCCCCTTGATTTTGTCACTCATATATGCCATATAACTGTTTTTAAATGGGTCAAGCATAAATTAAGTTTTAAATTAAGAAAAATAGAATCTGAAACCATAGAACCTGGAGATTATTTATCAGTGCTAGCGAATCATCACACTTCCCTCTGCCCTCAAATGTCATGTTTTCGGCCTCTCTATTCCCTTTGCGTATGTTGGCCTTTTCCTGAAATTCTCAACCCACATCTCTCCATCCTTCCCCTCCATCTCGACAGCCCCACACCCCAACAGCATCACCCCTTCTGTGTGGCCATGAAAGCAGCTTCAGAAAGGGTCCCTTGGGGTAGGGGACAGCGTAGCTCAACAGTAGACCTTGGGCTCGGCACACACAAGGCCTCGGTTCCCCTGCATAACTGTCCGACTCTTTCTGCTGATTCTGACCCAGCATAACTGTGATTTAGTTCTAGACTGTGTTAGTATAGTCAGCTCCAGTCCTTGGAGTTCTTAGGACGTCTTTTCCCCACTGTGAGTGTCAGGCAGAACCTCCAACTGGGTCTACCACGCGCTGGTTCTCGACACTGGGTATAGCTTGGAAGCATCCGGGGTAGACCAAGGTGAGCTCAGGGGCCAGGGACCCGTTTGGGGGTGGGAGATGGAGCTGCTTTCATATCCCCAGGGTCTGGGATAGGCCTCCTGGAGAAAATGCTCCGGTCTGTTGATGTCGCTTGAGCAGAAAATGTGAAGATTCTCATCTCTGCTGGTCACCATGAGTTTTGTCTTCTCTCTGGCTGGGTTTTGATAAAAATAATGGGCCAATTTAATGGTAATGTTGGGGTTGCCTTTGAGCAACAAAAATGACGAAAAAACAAGTGAAATGTCTGAGAGTGATTTATTTATCTTAAACATTTTGAGAGAATCGTCATGAAATAATGTTTCCTAGCAATCATTCCTCTCGCACTCATCCATCGGACCCCGTGCAAGGCAGACCCAGCCTGAGGCTCCGCCTGCCCCTCAGAGGCTGGAAATTCTGGCCGTGGTTCTGAGAACTGGGGTTGGCTACACGGAACAATTACAATCATTTCACATTGTACACTCCAAAAACATACAGTTTTTGATTTGTCCAGAAAGACAATAAAATGATTTCCCATTGAAGTTCCTTCAACACAATTCTTTATTTTTGAACTTTAAAATATCTACCTAGACAGAGGCAGGAAGACATAAAAATGCCCGCGTGGGGCTGTGTTCGCCGAGGGGCAGAGGTGGGCGGGAGGCAAAGAAACACCAGCTGCTTCCCGCTGGGGGCAGGGAGGGGCTGCTCCCCTGAGCGGGGCGGGCTACTCCCCTCCCTCTTTATCTCAGTCCCAGAGGTCTTCTGAGCAAACACAGGAGCAGTGATCTGGGCACACAGCAGCTGTCAGCTTTTCCCCTCTTGAAAGAATCCCTTCAACAGAAAAATTTAAAGAAAAGAAAAAACAACGTAAATACCTGTTTTCAAACCCTGCAAAATAATGCCACCCTGTCCTTTATATATTGTCATAAAACACGGGGATAGATAAAGACACATTTCCAGCTAAAGTTTTCATAATAATGAGAAAAGGCAGATTTATTTTTCGCTCTGTGAGGCTTTTTTTATCGTTTCAGAAAGACAGGAACTGCTGAAGGAGGAAGTCTCCCAGGAGTAGATTCCAATTAACTTCTGTACCAATTGCTGATAACTGTAGGCAATCACTGTTCTTTAGAAAATGGACCAGAACAATCTAAAAGATCATAAAGTGAGATGACTGACCAACCAAAACACAGAACTGCTTCTGACTCCATTCTTTTTCCCTGTTGGCCCCAACTGTAGAGAGTTATATATAAAATATGACAGGTTTATTTGATATTCAATAACACAGAAGTGCTGGTCTCTATACTGGGGAACTGACCTGGAGATGTGAGAATCGTCTTAGTGATCAGACAGCCCTCACCCTCAAAGGAGATTCAGTCTTAGAAGACCTGAGGTTGGGGTTCCAGCCTTGGTCTACTGTGTAGGAGCTCGGCGAGGTAGATGAGCTCCGTAGCAAACGCAGTGCCTGGGGACACACAATCACAGATGCTGGTTTTTAGGGGTTTGCAGCTTTGCTCATGAAGGCTGAGATAGCAGATCTTAGCTGATCTTGCTCATTTGTGATTCACTGACTTGATCTTCTGGCTATAGGCTGAGTTTTCTCTCATCCTCTTCCTAGGGCCAGCAGTATAGCCTGACTGTTTCTTCTTTGTAGACATTTTAATCTCCTCCTCCTCCTCCTTCTTCTATGTCTCCTCCTCTTCCTCCTCTTCCTCCTCTTCCTCCTCTTCCTCCTCCTCTTTCTTCTTCTTCTTCTTCTTCTTCTTCTTCTTCTTCTTCTTCTTCTTCTTCTTCTTCTTCTTCTTCTTCTTCTTCTCCTTTGGTACTAGGGATTGAACTCAAGACCCCACACTTGCCAGGAAGGTGCTTATGCCACTGAACTAAATCCTTGGCCCAAGCTTCTTTTATGACTTGTTAGTTATAATTCCACTGCCCAAAACCAGTCATACTCAAAGAAAATGAATGTAGCCATTCATGTTGCAGATGCATGGATGACAAAATATACAAATAATTGGGGCCAACTTATGCCATTTACCACTAATTCTATAAACTTTAGGTCATCATCTGTCATTTGGGAATAACGATTCAGCTTTGAACATTAAGTAAGTACACTTAAAAGAACCTCAAGCCCTGAAATGAAGTTGATGTTCAATAATTGTTGCTTTCTTTCTAGTCCCATATCCAACTTTTTAAAATAAATTAATACCTGCCACAGAAAATGTGATTATGTGAGGTTTTTAAAAAAGGTAACACATATGGAAATACTTCGAAAATATCTCAACTGCCATATAATCTTTGTGTTGCAATAATTTATGGACTTTTACCCTCATACACACAAATAAGTTCAAGCACTTGCATATTAAATCACAATTTTCACTGAGTGCTTTAGCATGTAGTAAGTGAAAATTTTCTCTGCAATAGGTTCTGTTATTTCTATTATAATCAAACTAAGTAGGTGTGGCTTAGGATGAGGGTCGGGCAGAGAGGGAGAAAGAAGGAAGAGATTTGTAGCATTAGTTAAGTAATTCCTTCAGTATTATCCAAGAAATACGGAATTGATCTGGGGAGAGATTCTTTTCAATCACGTATTATCCTAAAGCGCCCATCTTATTGAGGACTTTTCCAAATAAGAAGTAAAGGCTGATGGGCAGGTCACAGAGGATAAAACCTAGATGGTTGTCAGGTCACAATCTCATGCCTTAATAAATTGGAAACTGTTTACAAAGTAGAGCAATACAATCTTCAGATAATGAACCTTAATTGTGCATCTGGCTGTGATCCCCAGAGACCCAAAGGACATAAAGAAATTAACCTCGAGATTGCAAAGATGTGAGGAAGAAAGTGTCAGCATTTTAGTGCAGGAGAGATGGGAGACCGGACCCTCTGACTGCGTTATGTCTAATGGCCTTTGTGACATTCACAAGTGTCCTAGTCCGAAGAGGTTTATTATGAAGTCTGTCTCTGTCTCGGTCTCTGTCTCTGTCTGTCTGTCTGTCTGTCTCTCTTTCCTTCTCTCTCTCCCTTTAGCCAGATTTCAGCAAAGATTGCCCTTTCCTGCAGCACAAACTTAACTAACACTTGTACCAGTTTCTACATGTTGTATTATTCATTGTCTTTTCCTACTAAACGTAAGCTGATCCCAGACTGTAACTTCTGTCCTCACAGTAGCTAAAGGACCCCCTTTGGAATATGAGATTGAAAACTGAGAGTTCTACAATTCAAAGAAATCTAGGAAGGAAATGTGTATGTTTTATTCCCATTTTTGGATATTATGGCAGTGTTGACCACTGTCTAGATCCTCAGAATACTGACAGACCTGACAGTTACTATTCATTGCCTCTATATATCTATTACCCAGATAATAGATTTGAACTGTGTGTTGAATGGCTGAATAAACAGAAAAGATGAAGGGGACGCCAATAATACAAAGTAATGTTTAAGACAATTATAAAGGATATAAGGTCTAGAGGCACCCAGAAATAGCAATAATCTTTAATATCAGGGCAAGGTGTTATTATACTCAATAGGTTAGGGCTAATCAAGATTTGTGAAGAAGTTAAGAATCTGGTCAAAGAACGTAAGATTTGGTTAAGAGAGAATGAGTTTTCAGTCTTGCATGTAGGATGAAATAGAGAAAGATTAAGGAGAGTGAATTGGAGAGTAACCAAAGATGTGAATTAGGGGGAAATATTGTTTTTTGTAGATTCTGAAAGTTCCTTAGCAGGCAACTCTACAAACTTGAGAAGAACTGGGTTAAACAAAGTTTTTTAAAAATCAATAAAGAAGAGTCCCAGTAAGAGGACCTACCCATTATCCCCTCTGGGAGATAGCATAGGAATCACCCTAACTTTGAGTTCCATTAGGAGTCAACCACAAAACAAAAGATGTAAAGAGAGACAAGTTCTATCTCAGGGACAAAAGATTGAGAATGTCAGCCTTAAATATTGTTGGTAAAATAAAGATCAGAGCAGAAATTAATGAAAATGAAACTAAAAGCAATACAACATACCAATGACTCCAAGAGTTGGTTCTTTGAAGAATAAATAAAATAGACAAATCCCTAGCCAATCTTACCAAAAAAGAAAACAAAAGACCCAATTCAATGCAATTAGAAATAAAAAAGTTGACATTACAAAGAACACTGCAGAAATCCATAAGATTATTAGTAACTTCTTTGAAAACCTGTACTCCAATAATTTGGAGTATTCAGAAGAAATGTATAGATTTCCAAGTACGTATTAATTACCATAACTAAACAAGACATTATTAAAATGCTGAATAATTCAGTAACAAGCAATGAAATTGAAGCATAATAATTTTTTAAAGAATCCTGCCAATTAAGAAAAGCCCAAGACCCAATATATTCATCACTGAAATCTACAAGAAATTCAGGAAAGATATAACTGAGCCAATACTTGTCAAACTTCTTGATGAAACTTAAAAGAAATGAGTACTTCCAAACTCATTCTTAAAGGGTAACATTACCTTGACTTGAAAACCAGCCAAAGATCCAAATACAAAAGAGAGCTACAGACTGATCTCTTTAATGAACGTAGATACAAAACTCCCCAATAAGATGCTGGCAAACAGAATTGCAACAAATCATCAAAAGATACATCTGGACAAAGTAGGATTCATCCTGGGGATGCAAGGATGATTCAACATACACAAATCAATAAATGTAATTCATCACATAAAGAGAAGCCAGGACAAAAACCATACAATCATCTCAATACATACGAACAAGCTTTTTACTTTTTAGCTCAGTGGCTTAAGCGTTTCCCTAGTAAGCACAAGGTCATGAGTTCGATCCCTGGCACACAAAAACAAAACAAAACAAAAACAGCTGAAGAAAATAGTTTAGAAGGTCCTCTTCTCAATCTGATAAAAGCCACTTATGATGAACCTATTGCCAACATCATACTAAATCAGGGAAAACGGAAAACTTCTCTAAAATCAAGAGCAAGACAATGATGTCCATTATCACCGCTCCTCTTCAATATAGTACTTGAAATATTAACCATAGCAATCAGCAAGAGAAAGAAATAAAAAGGACATGCATAGAAAAGGAAGAAGTCAAATTACTATTATCTGCAAATGACCTGATCCTCTACATAGAAAACCCAAATTTTCCACCAGACTCCTAGAATTAATAACCAAATTCAGCACCATAGCAGGATACAAAATCAACACACAAAATTCAATAGCATTCCTGTACATTAATATTGAACTCACTGAGAGAGAAATTAGGAAAATAATACCATTAACAATAACATCAAGAAAAATTAAATACTTGAGAATTAACCCAACCAAAAAAATGAAAATGAAACTGATATATGGACATAATGCAATTCCAATAAAAATTCCAACAGCATTCCTCACATAACTAGAGAAAACAGTCCTAAAATTCTTGTAAAAGTAAAAGAAATGCAGAATGGCAAAAGCATTCCTGGGCAACAAGAGCTAGGCCAGAGGCACCACAATCCAGGACTTCAAGTTATATTACAAAGCTTCAGTGATAAAAATGGCATGGTACTGAGACTCCAGCCTTTACCCATGAGTCAGCACCATTTGCAGACTGCAGGGGAAGAGGATAAGAAGTTACCAAGTAGGAGGCCCTTCCTGCAAATCAGCACCATGCATGGGCCACTGGGTCGACAGCTAGGTACCAGCCTTTTCCTGTGAGCCAGTGACGTTCATGGACTTCAGGGGAAGAGAACAAGAAGTCACCAAGAAGCCAGTCCATCCTGTGAATCAGTGCCACGCATGGGCCACTGCGGAGAGAGCCAGATTTCAGACCCTGCCAGTGTGTGGGCTGGGAAACAAGAGCCAACCCCACCACCACCACCACTGTAAGCAACCAGCTGATCCGGAGAAACACAGGCTGTGATGATAGTTATTGAGGTGAAATGCAATTTAATGCTTGCAGTGTTTAGTGTTTCACTGACTTTGCAGGTCTAGGGCTGGTAGTCTGATCATCTATTCAGATGATAACAATACGCAAGGTAGCATCTGTGGGGATCACCTTCTGAAGGTGGTGGCCATTGTTAATTCCTTATTATCTTGTTTTGAAGTCCTGTATCATTTTCATTGTTTTGTTGGGTTGGGTTTTATTCTGTTTTGTTTTGTTTGATTTTATTATATTTGATGACATGGGCAACTATTTCAAGGATAACAAGATATATTATGGTAGCCAATTTGGATTTACTAGCATCTTTTTTGAAGTCCTTTATTGCATTCATTGTTTTGATTTTTTTGGTTCTGTTCTGTTTCATTTGATTTTTACTATGTCTGAAGCTATTTTGAAAATGAGACATTATGGAAACTATTGTTGATTTCCTATTGTTTTAAAGTCCTGTGTCACTTACATTTTTTTAAATTGAGTTTATTCTGCTTTATTTTGCTTGGTTTTACTCTATTTAAAATAAAAATTTTTAAAAAGAAATAAAAAACATCATGGTACTGGCATAAAAACAGACTTTGGATCAGTGGAGCAGAATCCAGGATGCAGAAACAACCCCAGGCACATCGAGCTATCTAATCTTTGATAAAGGGATCAAAAACATACACAAGAGGAAAGATGCCTCCTTCTAAAATGAGGCTGGGGAAACTGGCTATCACTCTACATGTAGCAGATTAAATCTCACTCCAAACTAAGCTAAAATAAAAATGGATCAAAAATCTAAATGTTCAAACAGAAACAGTTAATTTTATGGAAGATAAAACAGGTGAAACTCTTAAAGTCATAGGCATAGCCAAGGATTTGCTGAATAGAATATCAGTTACACAAGGATCATATCAAATAAAAAGCTTCTACACAGTGAAGTGAACAAATAACAGTGAAGCAACAGCCCACAGAATTAGACAAAATGCTCCTCAAACAGAGAACTAATTTCTAAATATACATAAAGAACTAAAAAAAAAAAAAATAGAGCCGCCAAAATAAAAGACCCAATCAATAAAATGGACAACTGAAATGGACAGACATTTTTGAGAAGACATGGATAATAAATACTACCTAGAAAAATGTTCAACATTTCTGGCCATGAGAGTAATACAGATTAAAACAGCACTGAGATTCCATCTCATTCCAAAAAGAAAGGCCATCATCAGGAAATCAAATTGCAATGGCCAGCAAAAACACTGAAAGGACTCCCAGGATTTGGAGGCAGATTTGTTTATGTTAACAGGCACTGATCCAGATCATTTCCGAAACAGCAGGCCGTGAAGGCCCAGGGAGGGAGGTTTTTGTGGAGTTAAAAGGAGAAGTACAAGGCAGAATACTTGACTGTCTTCAACTGGTTCTCACAATATGTGTCATAGCGACCAGTTACGCGTCCAGTGACCGCCATTTCTAAGAGACAGTAGTAATAGGAGCTGTAACAGAGACCATTACCTGAGCAACTGAAGTATATCAGTGGGGGGAGGGGACAATTTTCCGTTACAAAATAATAGCAAATGCTTGTGAGGCTGAGGGGAAAAGGAACCCTTCTACACTGCTGGTGGGAATATAGCCTTGTGCAAACATGGAATGCAGTATGGAGATTTCTCAAAAATGCTACAAGTGGAAATTCAACCCAATCCAGATATTTCCCTTTGGGTATCTTCCCAAGAGTGTTAAAGACATCATGTTACAGTGATACATGCATTCCCATGTTTGTAGCAGTGCAATTCATAAGTTAAGTCTTGAAAGTAGCCTATATGCCTATCAACAGATGAATGGATAAAGAAAATGTGGTATTGTTACACAGTGGAGTACTACTCTACCATAAAGAAGGATAAATTTGTCATTTTTAGGAAAATGAATGCACTTTGAGTGCATTCATAGTGTTAAGTGAAATAAATCAGGTATACAAGCTCAAACATTGCATGGTTTCTGTTATAAAAGAAACTCAAATTATAAATAAAGAGAAAAATAAAAGATAATTAGTAGGAAATAGGTATCTTAGTTACTTTTTCTTGTTGCTGAGACAAAATATCAAAACCCAAAGTTAAAAGAGGAAAGGTGTATTTGGCTGACAATTTGTACAAGTTTCAGTCAGCAATCAGCTGAACAAAATAGTGGCATAGCGGAGGGGCTTTGCAGAGAGCAGTTCACGGCATGCAGAAGGTAGCAAAGCAAGCGAGGAATAAGACAGGCCTCTTTCTGTCCCTTATAGTGTATCCAGGCTACCAGGATTAAGGTGGTGCCAACCCAGTCAGTGGCCTGACCCAGCAATCACCCACCCTCAATCCCAGCACCCTACTCCTAGCATTGCACCGGGAAGCAGTCCCACACTCTAGAGTAGCTTCCTCTGAAGCAGCCCTGTCTATGACCACACGAGGCTGTGGAGGGACATCTGGATGCAGCCACAATGACAGGGAAATAGGTCTTTTGCAAAAGGGACTGGGACTAAGAGATGGAGGGAGAGTGGAGGGAGCGGAGAAGAGGATAAAAACAGGAGTTAGGATGTATCGTGCCCATGTTCCAACTCACCGTGAGGAATGCAACCATTATGTACCACAAACATGGGCTAATAAAAATTCAAACTTGAAAAACTGATGAATTCACATTTATTAATTATATGAGCATGTTCTGAGCCCTTACAGTAGCATAAATATCCTTAGCTACAAGTAACGAATCACCAGTTAAAACAGAGATGTTGAATCACTTCCACACAAGCCTCAGGAAGTCCAAGGAGATCTCAGTTCTCAACTTCAGTATGCGGATCCAGGCCTCTGCTATTTTTCTTTCACTGCTATTTTTCTTTCACTGTTTACTTTTTTCAAGTGACCAGGAATGCTAGTGAAGCAGCCAGTCCTGATTTATTTGAAGTCCTGGACAGCACACGCATGTGGCTACACACACGCACGCACACACACGCGCACACACACACACGCACACCTAGTGTTTCGGGTTCCGCTCTTCAGCGATGGGGTCCATAAATCTGTATGTGAACCCTTCCCTGAGAAGGACTGTGCCTCTACGTTTCTAAACATCTGGTCCAACCACAAAAATCGCAGTTAACGATCCAGATTTTACGCCCGCACCGTGCTAAACAAATGAGTATTTAGGAATATCCCTGTGGTGAGATTTCTTTTTCTACTTTCAGCACACAGCCCAGACAAGCAGCTGAGTAGTGGTGTCAGCTACGTCCGTTCCTGTGTGGGTCCAGTCTTCTTAGAGGAGAACTGAGTGCATGCGTGTAAGAGTGAGTAAGTGAGTGAATGAATGAATGAGTGAAGCCACAGCAGCAGTGCCCCAGCTCTGGAGGGGACACGCTGCGGACGCCCCCTGGAAGCCCTGGTACACTCGGGGAAGCTCAGCCTCGCTCCTGGGGGCTGGGCCGCCCTGTGGTCCAGACCGCATCTCTTGGCGCCAGCGCGATACCTAAGACAGGGATCATTTGTCAAGTGAGCACGGTACACAGAGCGCTGTAGGCAGATTATGGAAAGAGAGAGGGAGGAGAGAGAGGGAGGAGAGAGCTCGGAGAGAAGAAAGCCAGGGGAAGAGAGCGAGGGAAGGAGCAGACTTCGCCAAGCCCAGTGCCTTGCAGGCACCGGGGATTCAAGTTAGACCGGTGCGGCGAAGCAGCGCCTCCAGAGCAGCAGCCACCGCAGCTCCCCCCCACATGGCTCTTCTTATGTGGGATGCTTAAGGACGACTAGCAGACGGACAGAGTAACTTGCAGAAGAGGGAAACTGGCATGAGGATTCCAGCAACATGGAGGGGCTCCTGTCTCCAATGAGGACGAAGGTAGGCACAGTGAATCTCGGCTCCTTGTGATGGTGATTGAGGTGCCGAGGAGACTCGGAAAGGGGAGGCTGGGGAGCTTTTGTTTTATTTCAGAACGAGCTGGTGAATGTAACTGATCGGTCAAAGAAAAGGTTTTGCCTTCCAGGCAGCGCGATGGGGGCGCAGGGGCAAGCAGGGAGGTGCAAGCCATCTGTCAGCCTGGACAATGGGAATCTTAGTAAATGAGTTCTTTCGGTTGATTAGACAGCCATATTTTAGCAGGATTTCCAGTCACTCTTGCTTTGGGGCCGTGCTATCCTGGAGCCGCTCCTTCGCGGGAAGTACGGGGTTCTCAGGTTGCTTTTCTGCTTAGCAGAAAGGATAACACGTTTGAGGCAAAGAGCATGCCCAGATCACTCTTGAAATCTCCTCTCCTCCTCTAGTCAGAGTAGGAGGATGGAGGGAATCCTCTCTGTGGAAAGTAGGTTAATGCATTCTGGAAGCCAGCATGTCCTCAGAAAACTAGGCAGCCTGCAGAAAACACTGATCTCATGTCTTGAACTTGGTCCTGTGACATTTAGAAATGCTAGTGGGGACTGGTTTGAGCCTCCTGATTCTCCTGGCCGGAGTTTGCCTTTGCCTTGAGGAAGGATCTCTTGAAGATGGGATTTCCGTGCGCTGTTCGGGTGGTGAGGGGCTGTTTGATATGTTAAGCCTGCATACAGCTCTAAGTGGATGGGTCAAGAGCTTGAAATAATGCTAGAAATATTACTTTGCTTATTCACAAATGGGAGAATTTCTCTCTTAACACACATCAGAGGTAAAAGCAGTAGGATAAGCCTCAGTAGCATGTGCCTCGTCCCTTTGATGTTCTGTTTAGTGATTGGGACACAAATGGACCTTTTGTCAGGGAGCATTTTCCCCTTGCTAGATAATGAGCATGACCGTGACATTTTGAGAGAATGTTAGAAGTGAGGTCCTGTGCAAGACAGCCCCTGTCCTTTGGGAGGGTTCTCTGTCTCTGTAATGTGCACTGCTCCTTTGATAGTCATTCATTAGGACAGCCTCAAGTGACAGTTGGTTACAAAGGTTCTCACTCCAGCCCTTCCAGTGGCTGGGGATCTCCCTTGAGACCCCAGGTGACCCACTGTGTTCCCTAAGCCTATGGATGAAGTCAGTGTGCTCGCCGACAGCACACTGGGACCCACGGCTGTGGACACAGCACCTACAGACCGTGTGGCCAGTACTGAAGCGAAGAAAAAAGCAAATGTGGCCGGTTTGTCAGGTCCCTTTGCAGACAAGCTGAGGTTTGAGTGCTTCACAGAATGGCCTTATAATCTGTTCATTTGGCCAGACATTGAAATGACTGCCTTGGACAAACTGCCCTGGTATTGTGCACTAGCTGGCGCCAAACAGGTCTATGGATGTGAGCGCACAACCCTCCCAAGTACCGCTGTCCTGCGCTTAGAGGGGAGTGCTCCGTGCAAATGAGGCGGGACCAGTGCTGCGTAAATCACGTCTGGTCCATTAAGTGGCTCGCTGAGGGGGAGAATGAATATCGGTGGATCAGCCTGCTCATGTCATGTGTGTCAGTTGAACGCGCATCATGACGTCGCTTCCTCCAGGGAACGTGGGAGCTGTGGAGGTTTGGGTCTTGCCAATGCGCAAACCTAAAATCTCTGTGTAGCAAACTGACTCTCATGCAAGCCTTTCCATATTTTAGGTTTCAAGGGATTTGCTTGTGTGTTTTTAATAGTTTCTGTGAATTTGTTTTTAATTGCTGAATTTCTGACACTGGAAATTGATATTTCCATATTGAAAATTCAAATTACCTTTGAATTCAGTAACCTACAACGTTGTCATGACTCAGGGAACAAGACTGCAAGAAGAGAATCTCACTGAGGAAACAGCTTTCGTGCCTAGCTCACTGTTTTAGTGCCTAACTCGTGCCTGGCTCATTGAAATTACCCAGCGGATTTTTATAAAATGTGTTGAAAGGGTTATATCAATGACTCTGTCGCCTTTCCCAAACTTTGATCACATTATGCCTTGTTAAGACTATTCTGGAATATTTTCCCTGTTGATGAGGGTTTGGCTTGAAGTTTTTGATTTCCTGGTATCATGATGGGGCAGACAAAAGAAGTATCCTAGGGCTCAATTTCAGGGCGTTTGGTTACTTAATAACTTCCTGACAGTTGAAAGCGAGTGTTGAGGCAAATTGGACATCACGTAGTAATTTCATTATGCTATGTAATAGACTTAACCAGTCTAAATCATGGGTGCTTAATGCATTTTTATCTTGGGATTTGCATAATCGGCACATAAATATGCATGAGGTTAACTGGAAGTGGCAAAATAGGGTGGGCAAAATGTGCATGAGCGTTGAAATTAAGGTGGTTTTGAGGAGGGAACCCAAGCACCCTCTGTCTGAGGGGGAGGCCACACTTGAGTGCCTAGAGACGCCAGGGTGGCAGCAGGTCTGCTCCTGCTGATGCACTTCAGTGATGCACGGCCTCTGCATGGCTTTGGCTCTGGGCCGTGTCCCCTGACACCCACCGAGTCTTCCTCCCATGTGAGTGCAGTCCACAGTGCACTCAGTGTTATGTTAAAACTTCCGGAAACTTTGCCAGGACTCCATGGAGAGCAGTCCCTGAAACGATTCGTGATATGTAGGTCCACATAAAATACTGCCGTCTCCTGTTTGAAGAACTCTGCACACCAGCAGCCACGCTAAGGAAAGGTTTGGCCCACATAGGGTAGGACTACAGGATCTGACACTTATTTAAAGTATTCTGGGCGCACTTGCAGAGGCAGAGGCTTGGAGCAAGGAGGGAGGAAACAGAGGGGCAGAGTAAGTTGCTTCTCCTATGAGAGCAAAGGAAATAATTGTGTAATGATCCTTGTGTACTTTTTGTTCGTGTCTTTTTGAAATTCCATTTTCAGTTCTCCAGCCTCCACAGTTCTCTTTAGTCCTCAGAGCTCGGCCTGCAGGGAACGAGGCCGGCAGCAGCACCACCTGCCCTCAGCTTCCCGGTCCCTGCTCACCAGCGCTCACTACAAAACCCATAGTGTGGCCTGGACAGGCACATAAAATGAGGCCAAGTCTTTCCTGTGTGTGGAGTGAATTTCAAAGAAACTGCAGTGTTAAAAAAAAATGAAGGGAAAGAGAGGAGGAGAGCAGAGGGCAGGGGAAGAAGGAGCAAGCAGAAAGGTTGGAGGTTCATCATTTATACCCAAACAAAATTGTGGCTGTGTTTTGCCAAACCTTTGTGCTGTAAATAGAAAGGGATCAAAATCAACTTCCTTAAAAGAGGTAGAATGTTAACTTTTAAAAGTTGAATAACTATTGTGCACACTAATTAGTACTTTTAAGACTCCTGCAATACTTTTGCCTTTAATACCTGCTGTCAGCTTCCAATGATCTAAGTCCCAGGGATGGTGTGTTTTTATCTGTCGGAACCTGTCTTATTTCTGCCTCACAGACATTGCCTCATGTACTACACTTCAGTTACTTCTTTAAAGGAATGGCTTCGTATCTGTGCCATAAATAGCTTTTTAAAGGAAGTCTTCTAAGATCAGTGCCTTTGGTAAAAGAGATCCTTGAAGAGAAATGGAAGCTGAGCTGATAAAGAAGAAGTATCTGAGATCAGCACAAGGGTCTGTCCAGCCAGCCCAGCCCTTTTGTACCGGACTTTGCTTGGAGTTGTCCTTCTCAGCCCACACTGAAAATCAGGAAAAACATTAGACATAGATTTAAGATGTCAAAATATTCAAATCACAATTTAGATAGTAAAAATATTTTAAAAAGTATAGTCAAAGTTTCTCTGGTTTTTTATACCAATTATCATACTGTATAGAAACTCTTAAGGATGCTTACAGTTATGCTAAAACTTCCCGAAACTGCCAGGATCCCATGGAGAATAGTGCCTGAGACAACCCAGTGTGTTCCGTGTTCTCGATACATGAATACACATGAAATGTTGCAACCTCTTGTTTGCAGAACTCTGTAAACCAGAAACCACACTGAGGGATGGTTTAACCCACTTAGGGTAACACTAAGGAAGCTTCAACGTAGTATACTGGAAATATATTAAGCAACGCTGTGCACAGGATTAGACACAAGCTAATGGCAGCTTGTGTGTCATCTTTTTTTTTTTTATTTTGAAGGTAGTGAAATACAACAGAACAGGGTAGAATAAAGCCAATTGAGACAGTGCAGTGAAATTGGTACAGACCTTCACAGCAGATTACCGGGATAACAGTAATAGATACCACAGTATATCTCATTATCTCCACAATAGTTGTCTAGCCAAGTAGATATAGCAAAACCAAACCAAAGACAGAACATTATAGAACCAATCAAAAGAGAATATTGAATAGAGTAAAGCAATTAATCATAATGAAACAAAACAGTGAAAACAACATTTGCTTTCAAACAGAAGGTAGAGGAGACCCCCCATATTTGCTATGGTGTATACAGTCGTCCTGCCAAGAGACGCTCAGACCTCTGTCCCCAGTTGCTAACGGGCAGTGGGGGGAGTTAGGATGTTTGATTCCAAGCCCATGCACCAGTAGGCTCACAGGAGATGCTACTGGGTCTCCTCCTGGCTCACAGCGGAGGAAGGTGCTTACCAAGAGGGCGGGCGAACTGCTTCTTTGTGTAGCCGCCTGGATTCCATCATGGCCCTTGTGCTTCATCTTAATGGACATTTGAATGAAAGGGGACTTCTGGGAGCTCATGGATGATGGGTTTGCATTAAATTCAAGGGACTATTTTTCATGACAGAAGATTTTCCTAAGGAAGGTTGAGATAATCCCTAGTCAAGAAGCCTCTGAGACAGGTGAGGAATCACCCTGCCTAGAAGGTATAATCCTACCCGAGAAGCTGGGAGGGGCCAATGCAGACATTCCACATTTGTAGGGTGCTTTGTGATTTTTACCATAAAGCCAATTAAATCAGAAACAGCTTGGAGTATGAGGCATTCATCAGACTTTCTTACCAAAAGTTTCAGAAAAGCATGTGGTGAACTGCTGGACTCAGTCGGGTGTAAGCAGGAAACAACCACTCTTTTTAGAATGACCTCTTTTAAGACGTCTGTGAACGGTGGAGCGGAAGTTGGAGGCTACTCCGTGATCAGATTTTCTATGTTGGTCAACGTGTTGGTGCTGTGGCAAGACCTGGGATGATCAGTGGACGAGAAAGGTGTATGGTGGCTCACAGTCTTGGGGGTTTAGTTCGTGATCTAATGGGCCGTGGGCTTGGGGTCTATGGTAAGTTAGCACCGTACAGTGTGGAGGGCATGGTGGAGCAGACAAGACATGAAAGAGCATGGAAAAGCTGGCTTCCCAGAGTCCCCTTCAAGGGTGTGACCCAAGTGACCTCTCCTGAATCTTCAAAGCTTCTTCCCAGTGCACCAGGCTGGTGACACGCAAGAACACACAAGCCTTTCTCAGGACACCCCAAATTCAAACTACTCCAACTAGGAAAAGACAACGAGCATGGCACCACAGTCTGTTCCAATCAGATTGAGGTCACATGGCTTCAAATTTCAGCTCTGTCACTTGCTAGGGTGTAACATTTCTGAGCCCATTTCCTCATACGTAAGATGCAGATGATCATAGCACCTAAATCATAGGTTATTGTGAGAAGTAAACTAGTTCCTGCCTGTTAGGTCTTGGCACACCGTAATAAATGTGAGCTATTATTAGATGAATGTATGAATAAATATGCGCAGAAATGCAAATCTCATGACATACATTTGCAATGAATTGTCATCGCGAATGTAACTAAAAAAAAGCAGAGGATCTGCCTTCTGAGTGTCCCTGCAGCTGACACTCGAGGGAAAACTGCGCCTGCAAGATCCCTGCCAGGGCGGGTCTTCGCCTGTCACCGTCAGAGCAGGGCTCGGAGAGCTTGGGGTAAAACACGTCTTTCTAGCACAAATCAGTTCTCATTACAATAAGGCCTTTCACAACAAATAATCGTGATAAGTGGATTGTGTAGAAGGGAAGACTGTAGATTCTGTATAAGCCAGGAGGAATCTTTCAAGAAAAAGCAACACTTCTTTCAGGGTTGACCAAAAAATGCAGTCTGTGTTTAAATTTAAAATTACAGTAAAGTATACACTGTCGTTAATACCTCTCAGTTTCCTCCCTTGGTTCGAACACACTTAGCCCAGGCTTTTTGCCACTCTCCGAAGCAGCTCTGGAAGTCCTCTTTCCTGAATGCTCTTAGTCGTGCTGTTGTAGCCGCCTTGCTTGATGTGCTGAAGCAATTCATAGTGTTTACAGCAATTTCTGTCAGATCGTAACATTACGGGGATCTTCGTCCACCCTGTCTACCAGGGGTGGCTCTACGCAACTCCAGGTTCTCCCCCAAAGTCAAGGTGACCATGAAAGGTGAATGCTTTGCACAGATTCAGCACATGAAGACTTGCAGAACTGCTGCAGAAAATGGCAAGAACTGTGGAATAAGGGTGTTTGAAGCAAGGAGTAGTATTTTGAGGGGGATTAAAGGCAATGTAATAAATATTTTAAAAAATCCTTTACTGTAATACATTTTTTAAAAAAAGTTTAAACATTCACTGTTTTTCAGCCACATGTACAATCTCTCATAAAATGCGCAGCACAGTAGGTAAAACCCAGAAACCAGAAAGCATGAATGACCCACTGCTCCCCCAGCCAGTTGTCGACCACCACCAGAGCACCAGTGCCCGAGCCCCTCAGAGCTAAGCCCAGGCTTCTGCCCCGATTTCCAGACTCTCTGACCTGAACCTCACCCATCTTCTCCGCCTCATCTCTCTTCCTTCTCCCTGAGAATGTGTAATGTACAGATGTCCAGCCCCTCTTCAGTGGATCCTGATTCAGCGAGTCTCATGCGGGGCCCAGGAACCTGCATTTCCACAGAAGACCAAAGGATTTAGATCTGAGTGGTTCTTTGGCTACATGTTGAAGAAACACAGAGTCTCCCCTCTATCTGGCCATTAGACCACCCATTTGCCCCTAAGCTTGACTGTTCCTTGGAGGGCACTTTCTTTCTGGCTGAACCCCATTCTGCCCTGTCTGTCCACTCCTGGCATCTCAACCCGCACTTTTGATGGGAAGTTGGGTGCCACGCCCTGTGCTGTTCGGAGCTTGGTCAGCTCGCCTTGCATAAGTCTTTAGCACCACCTGAGTGAGCGCACATCCACTTGCTGCTGTCTGCAATGAATCGTGAGTCTGTGGACAGCAGCCTGATAGTCCTTTGTGCAGCCTTGTATACTGGGTACACAACGCATGGCAGCAGAATCTCAAGCCTTTGGTGCATACTTAGGACCAACTCCTGAACACAGGACACACTTAGGCCCTTGGAGGTAAATACCAGGCATTGCACAGATGTACTGCTGGCATGGTTGGTCAGAACCAGCAAGAACTATCCCATCACACTGGAGTGGGAAAGTTTCACAGTGAGGGGACACTAAAGCAGGAGTCTCGGGTCATTTCTGCTTTCCTTTTCCTATCTTGTCCTCTCATGCTAATGATAATAACTAACACTTACTGAAGTTTTAGGAGCTATCAGGGTCAAAGAGCTTTATGGTACGGAAGCTGTAACTAAATTCCTGTTCTAGCCTCTGTTTAGGGTCTTTGTTTTTCCCTGACCGACATTCAGAACTTTGCATTTCAAGATGTTTCCAGGACTTTACTTTTATTGTAAAAGCAAATGATTATTTTCTAGATAAAACAAAGTTGTACTTACTCTAGGGAAATGAGGGGAAATGTTTGCCCATCTGCCTGCCTGCTTGTTTGCTTACTTGCTTGCAGGATAACTCAGTAAGGGACATAAACTAGCTAAAAACGACAAAACAAGTTAACTTCTGGCATCGTTACAAAACAGTACTAACGTTTAGTAACACTATATCAGTATAATATAACACTATATAAATGATTATTATAATGGCACTAATACAGTAATGTCTTAATATAAGATAGGAATATACATATGTTTTAGCATATATTATTATTATATTAATAAACATGCTAATATAGTAATTGTATAATTTGTAATATGCAGCACAGTATATTAATAAAATGTGTATTAGTTATTAAAATCTAAATACTTCATATTTTAGCATGATATTTTAATAATTATAATAGTAATTTCCATTTGTTGAACATTTACTACAAGGAAAAATTGCTTAAAGTTTCTAATCTTTATGAGAGCTTTGGAAAGCATATATTTTTAACCTCATTCCAAGATGGGAAACCAAGGCCCTGAGAGCTGAGTTCTTCCCATCTCTGGAAATGATAAACGGGGAAGACAATCATTTGAACCCAAGTTGGCTGGCTCTGTCTTCTTTCTAACAACCACTTGCTCCTCAAGCCCACTTAGAAATGCAGAGTGAGGAGGAAGGGACAGTTCCCCAGCCCTCATTGTAGGCTGGGAGAAGCAGGAGGCGAGGTGCATGGCATTGGCCTGTTCTTTAACCCACTGGCTGGTGTTTTTAACCACGTGAGTCCCCAGACAGCCTGGCTCATGAAACCACGGCAGAAACCATTGTCGGCACCACCTGGATGCAGGGCCTTGGGCTCACTGTTGCCACGGGAAAGGAGAGGCACACAGACTCAGACTTGCAACCAGCCGAGAGACCTCCCTTCTGGGTCCCAGACAACCCATTCTGGGCAGCTTGTATGTTCTAACAGCGAAGGCTTTAATGCTTAAAGAGCAGGCCAGACAAACAATGAATAAAGGCTGTGATGGAAGAGTCAGGAGCACAGGGAAAATACCAGCTTGGTAGCTGCTATGCTTTCAAAGCCATGGGCACTGCAAGCCCCTGACCTCACGGCCAGCAAAGCCCTGTGGGCTCGGGGGCTGATGGAGCCTCTGGAGGCCTTCAGGGTGGCCCTGAGACTAAGGAAACACAGGGCAAGGGGCTTCAGCAGGGTGACAGCAGGGCCTGGGGCCAGTCCCAGGACAGTGGGCCAGCTGCACTTGCAGAGGGAGACACTGTATTGGGAAAGAATAGAGGAGAGGCCTCACACACAACCTCACGACCTCTGGACCTCACAACCTCTCGACCTCACGACCTCACAATCTCATGACCTCATTCTGCATTATTATCTGGAAGTGAGGGTGGCTGGCAAAGAAGTGGGCAGGTCCAGGGGCAGAGAAAGTAAAGAAGGTTTCTGATGTATGGAAATGTACATAAAACAGGGCTGTTTTATCTGAAGCATTTCTATTCATTTTTTGGTCAGATTTATTTGCTGCAGCCTAAGCCAGGGGGAGAAGCAGCAAAACTGCTGAGAAGGAAAAAGGATGCTGGCAGTTCCTCTAGCTCATTTATTTTATCCATCCAATGAGGACTTATTAAGTGTTCATAGTGAGTGTCAGGCAATAAACACATTTCCTTCTGCCAAGATTGTAGAAGCAGAGAGAAAGTGTTAACAAAGAGACTGCAGATGAGACAAAGCAACCCAGTTACTTTCTCTTGAAAACAAGTTGGGACACATGTCCTGGAAGAAGAAGCAGATTTTTCAGAGGCCACATCGCTTCTCTCTACTATGGTGCTTTTAAAACGAGTGAATGATAACAACTGGTAAATTAACTCCATATTGGTATTCAAAGAGAACTGTGTTAATGCTAATGATTTAGTGTCTTCAAAGGAATAAAAACTCCTTCAGAAGGATGGTATTAAGTTGCAGAAGGTCTCCTTTATCTTACACAGAGAGCAGGAACTTTGACATGTTTTGTAAATGGAGAAACTAAAACAGCCATTTCACTAAAGATTTCAAAGGAAAATACTATATTTAAGACTATGAAAGTCAATTTAGAACATTTAGTACAGGATACCATGAATTTAACAAAAACTAAAGCAGTTCCTTTTAAAATAAATTCTTTATAAATTAGAATAACCCCCTATCAGATATGTGGATTTTTTATTACTCTTTGACCTCTATAGAATTTTTTGGTTGGAAATTCACGCTTAGCCCCATGTGTGTGCATGCATGTATATTATTGTCTTTTGTTTTAAAATTGGTGCCGTGAAGGTGAGCCCAGTGAACACGCCATGGTCTGTAGTTGAAGTGGGGCAAGGTTTAGGTGTGTCCTATTTCACGGGACCTAAAACAAGTTTCAACTTACAGTAGTTCCCCACTCCCCGCAGCTGCACTGCCCAACATTTCAGTTACAGTAAATCACAGTCCGAAAATGTTAAATGGAAAAGTCCAGAAATAAACAATTTATAATTTTGAATTGCACACCATTTTGAGTAGTTGGAAGTCTTGCACTGTCCCTGTCCCGTTGTTGTATCTCACCACCTCACCTGAACAAGACTCATCCCTTTGTCCAAGGCGTCCACACTGAATGCTTCACCCATCTGTTCGTCATTGTTGTAGTCAGGGATTGTGCGGAGAACAATTAGAATCAGGACATGGAGTTTATAATATTGTTTTATGATAGTCACCCAGAGTTAGCACAAGAAATTGCAGGAAATCTGTGCACAACACTGAAGACATAGAATATTCAGCCAAGGGCCTGAATCCCACAGCAATGTCCCACATGAGTCCAGATGAAGACCCAGAGGTCATGACAATGCCTCCCACAAGTCTACACAAGGTGTAGAGCCCATAGGAAAGACTCACGCCAGTCTCTTTTGCGGATCCATCCCAGGAAGGCCCAAAGGTCAGCAGTGGAAGCTAGGAAGTCTATGCCAGCCGGGTGAAGGAGCTGTGCTGGTAGGTTGAAGGTTCTATACGGGAGCCGAGAAGTCACACTCACAACAAACACCAGGGCTGTCCTGAAAAGCACCACAGCCATCCTCAGCACACGAAAGCCCCGAGCTCCTCCAATAATAAGCACAGTCAAGTACATGCCAGGAAGCCAGCGTGATGAGTTCGTCTTGGAGATTAAGCGGCACACGTCATCCTCTCCAGAGCCAGGAAGCAATGCTCGGTGTGAGGACTAGAGCTTCTCCAGGAGAACCTAAGGGCTCAAACAGCAACACATAGGAGAACCCACAATGCCTCAACGCCTCTCTTCTCCATTTTCCAGGTCTCTGGCAACTTCCCTCAGGTGGAACATCTACGCTCAGCACCATGGTGATTTAATTCCGCTGGCATTAAGTTGGCCACCAGTTTTTAATCCATAACAGTCATTTAATGACCATTGCAGCTCTCAGATCCGTTGCTGTGCAGTTGCAGCCTGTGTGTTCAGGGCCAGGTGCTATCTAACCCTTCAGGCATCGCCCAGCGGACTCGGGACATGTCCTCCACACTAAGAGGGCTTCCTGTACTTCACACACAATGGCTAGGTCATAGCTTTCAGGCACAGACCTTGGGCAGATATGGAGGGTATTAACATTTACTCTAAGCTGAGCATATGTCTACCTCTTGTCTCTATGCATGCGCAACTAGCTAAAGAAAGCAGGAATGTAGTTAAGTAACAGAAATTCTGAATGCACACTCCAAGAAGCAGAGAAAGAGAAACTCCAGGTAAAGGTTAAACTGGCCTGGAGCCAAGTG
Source organism: Dolichotis patagonum (assembly GCA_004027295.1). Classification (NCBI taxonomy): domain Eukaryota; kingdom Metazoa; phylum Chordata; class Mammalia; order Rodentia; family Caviidae; genus Dolichotis; species Dolichotis patagonum. The sequence continues at coordinate 25,061 of PVJX010002563.1, read as the reverse complement.
TGGTCAGTGACCCAGCTAATCTGTTGGTCTCGGCTCTGTTTTCCTGTGCCCTACGCATCCCTGCAGCCTGACCTCATGTCCCTCCTGTAGGAGAGCGTGCCGAGGCACTTCTGCCTTCACATGTAACCATCAGCTCCCTCTGCAGAGCTCAAAACTCTGGGCTTCCGGCCCCCCAGAAAGACTTGCACCGGAGCTTCCTGGCTGCACCAAAATCCCAGTTACAAAACATCACCTGCATCACCAAGTTAGGCTCTTAGAGTAGCCATTGCAGCTTCCTGGTTTTAGACAAATGCCAATTTATCGGCTATAATTGGGCAGTAAGTGACAGCTATTCTGTCTACTATGAGGGCCCTAACCCCATGTTGAGCCCTGGAAATGTGGCCAGTCTACATTGACATGTATTAAAAGTATAAAAAGCACGCTAAATTTTGAAGTCTTGGCGTAAAAATAGATTTCATAATTATACTCATTATAAGGTGAGATCACAATGTATTGGGTGTATGGTACAACCAGCTACATTACTAGAATTACTTTTACCTTCAGACTTTGTTTTGTGTTGGGGGAAAGGTGACAGGGTTCTAATTCCTGTTCTAGTAAACCTTTCAGAATCTTAGCTCTGTTACACAGCCCTTAGCTACAGAATGTTTACTGTTCTGTTTTACACACTGATGTGGGCTTTGCTTTGTGTCTATGTTTTTCATCGTCATTTGGTTTTTCCAGAAACTGAGTAAGCGGGGCCCCACCGAGCCCCTCCAGCCCAGCAGCTGATCACACTCACACACTCGCCTGTCCTCACTGCTCGCGTCTACCGGCTTCCACGCTGTTGTCTCCCCTCTCCCTTCATCCACTGAAGCGCTGGCCATTGTTTGCCTGACTTCTCACCCTGCCTTCTCCTGAGCTTCCTGCCTCCGGGGCTCCCTCGTGCTACTCTCTCAAGTCCTTATCAATAGAGCAGCTCTTCCTTAGCACAGGCTCCACTGCCAGCTTCCTTCTGAGTCCTCCTCTGGCTGCCCCTACAGCACACGGAAGAGAATTCGTCCCTGGAATGGCATCAAGGACCTCTATTCTCAGGCCCTGCCTGGCTGGTCTTACTGGCTGCCACTGCCTCTTGGCATGTTGTGCTCTTGTGTCGTTAAAGTGGCACCGTAACACCCTGGTGTCCCGTACTGTGTCTCTGCCCGTTCTAAGTCCTGGGCGCAGAGAGGAAGACAGTCACAGCGTCTCAGGCTCGTCTCACATGGAAAGCAAGGTGGCCAGAAGTGGAGTTCAAATTCCAGTCGCTAAATGTCCGGCAGTGTCCTGCATGTGCTATGTAGTAAGAGCTAATGTCCATGTCCACATGTGGGCCACCCGGTGCAAAGGGCCAGGTGGCCCTTGCTGCAGCCAAATGGGTAGGATTTGCTGCTGTAGGCACTCGTTGGGCTCTGAGGTATTGGGGACAGTGACACCACTTGCCAGATTATATCATGGCTTTTTGTGCATGAGTTAGGTGTCACCATCCCCTTTTTAAAGCTGAAGAAAGCAGACAAAAAAGGGAAGTCACTTCCCCAGTGCCTCAGAGGTACTGAAAGACCCTGTAGCTGGCTGCAAGCTCCACCCAACTGCACCATGCCGGATGTGGTCCGAGGTGCTCTGAATCTGTGATAGGATGACAAGGTCATATTCCTAAGGAAGAGAACACTGGAGGCAGGGAGCCCTGGACTCTACTTGGGCACAGAGCTAGACTGAGAGCCATGGAGGAGGCTCCAAGGCTCCAGCATGCAGCCAGGCCCCATGGTCTTGGCACGGTCTTGCGCAACTGTCATTAGACTGGTCTGACCCAGCGGCCTCCTTCAGGGAGCAGAGGGGACAGTTCTGCAACCTAGATTCACAGTCGGTCTAGACGTTGGTTGTTGGCTGTGGTTGGTTGTGGTTGTGGGGATTCGGGTCAGAGACTCATCTGTGCTCCTCTGCTCTATCTGTGAGAGCGCCCTTTACCCAGTCCATGAAGGGCATCTGCGTCCATCTAAATGGCTGTAAGTGCATTTGCCCTTCCTGACTCCCACAAAGACAGTCTGGTAGGATAACAAGGAAGGGAGCTGCCTCTTTGACAGAGAAGCCCAGTGAAGTCACTGGCCAAAGACTGGCTCAGATTTACAAGCTGAGCTCTAGGAGCACCCAAGGGTCTGGGGAGTGTCAAGTTTCCCACTAACGTGCTTTCTAAGCAGGGCTGAGTTGTATGTAAAATGATTTGTTAAACTGTCTTATCATAACTTATTCTGGATATATAAAAACTTATGCAGGTTATAGGCAGGTATCACTCAGCTTAAGAAATAAAATGCAGCTAAGAGAGTAGGGGACCATACCACCTTCCCATGGCGCCGTGCTGCTCGCTTCCCTGAGGCAACCATTCTGCTGAATTAGTTATTTGCCATCTCTTACCTTTATTTATCTTTATTACCAACCATCATAATAAAAATTAGCAATATTACAAATACATATATGTGTGTTTTAGTGCTCTTCGAAAATGGTATCTAAATGTGTGCTTCCTCGATATCCGCATCTTCTGAGACTTCGTCTCCCTCAGTGGTTTTTGTGTGAAAGTCATCAGCACCAATACACAGATATAGTTGTAATTCATTCATCTTCCCTGCTGAAAAAAACATTGCTTAAGGATGACATTGGTTGCCTACACCTCAAATCACATATCCAGCCTCTCGTGGGGACATTTGCATTTTTAAAAAAGCATTTTGAACTCTACTGCTATGAGCACATGGACAGACTTCTCCCAGGGTCTCACCTGGGGTGGGGAGCGGTGAGGCTAAGGGAGCTGAGCCTCCTGACACTTAGCAAATTGCTCCCCAAGACAGTGACCACTGGCACCTCTGTCTTCACTGGGCTCTGTAGCTTGTGTGTCTGTGCACAGTTAAAGGTGATGTTCAAAAGATAGAGTGTAAATGTCTCTGTCTACACACAGCACATTTATTGTACTTGTTTCATTGTATCCTGAAAATGAAAACAAAGACAGATTTGATGACGTTCCTCTAAAATGTCTGTCCACTCTCACTTTTCCCTAACATTGACTTCCAGTGTCACTGCATCCCAGAGCTCTCCCAGGGTGCCTAACGCTGCACAGCATCTATCAGCAGGCACTTGATTTTGTTTTCTGTACATCAAACTCATAAAATGTAGGGAGGCCTGCTAGAGTCTGTGCCTGAAACCACGCCTGCATCCCTCAAGGCTGTCCAGGAAGGAGAATCTTTATCTGGTAGGAGATTGCAGCTAATTCTCAGAGTTCTAATTCTTTCTTGAGACCCAAGCTTCTGCAGGATTATTGTCACCCTTGCTAAGTTGGACTCAGGGCTACTAGTACTTGTCCTGTCTCTTGGAGGTTGTGTTCAGGAGTTTGCATGTTACGTTTTCAACATAGTGACCTCACAAACGCTAAGCATGAGGGGATTGTAAACCGGCTGCTGCCTACTTCACGCATAGTTGTGTACCCACCTGGGATTGCTCTTAGGCCATATTTTTTTAGGTTAATGAGAAAAGACCAGAGCTTTACCTAATAGTCAATGCTGTACCTTTGCCAGATGTAAGCCATGGATGTCACACTGCACTGTTTGAGTTTTGCAGATGTTGAGCAGGAAAAGCAGTGTTCACACATCAGTTCCTGCTCACCACGTGGTAACATAGATGGCCCATACTCATAGGACCAGCGAGAGAAGCCAGAAACACTCACGCTGACAGCAGCACTTTCATGCCCTCACCAGCTTCAGTCAGAGCTTTGAATTTGAATTTTATCGATTTTATATATTGCAGAATTTTAAATTTTATTTGACATTACACTTACCTAAGCACTCTAAGCTCAAGAAGAGATTATATTTCTGGTGATTACTCATATTTAAAGGACTACATTTAAGATAAAAATAAGTTAAAAAACATGGGAAGCCTGGTAATTGGTGGTCTTTGAAGGAGACTCACACTTTCCTGCAGCGAGGCCTGGCCTCTCCGTGTAGCTGAGACCCTGGGCACACGGATAGCGGACCTTCCCAGGTCTCACAGGTGACTCTGTGTTATGATTATGACAGCTGCTCTTTCTCATCTACTCTGTGTCCTCAGGAGCCCGCCACTTGCCCCTTCCTTGGCAGACACACTCCGTCTCCGTCACCCTGTGGCTCCCTCACGGCTGATGGAGGAGCTCCTAATGTCTCCACCCTAGGGTTTGAAGTCAGGAGAGAGAACCTCCCTGCCCATCCTCTTTGGGGTCATTTCCAGATGCTTTCCAGTCAAGTACTTCAAATGCCGATCTCCTAGGACAAGAATTTGGTTACCCCAATTCTAGAAGGCTAAGAAGCCAAGCAGAGAATGGCTAAGTGACAGCAGGAAGACATAATTGCCCCTAGGTCATCTGGACACTGCTGAGAAGTGCAGCTGCCCACAGAACCAGCCACAGCCACGGTCAGGACTGAAAAGCAGCAAGGACTGCCTTGTGGAAGGCAAGTCTGGAGGGGAGATAGCCCAGAGGGGCATTAGGAACCCAGAGAAAGTCTGTACCTCCTGTTGCCCTCACACCCACTTTCAGCACTTCCTATTGGCAAAGCCAGTTAGTGAGAATGCCTGGGAAATGTACTTCCTTATACAGAGCAAAGCCAGGGAAGGATAGAGAGCAGACAGTGAGCCATTCTCTTAGGTTCTGTTTGCTTGCTGATAATTCACACTGCTGGAAACAGCAGTTAGTAGACAAACTTGCATGCAACACCTTGGTAAATAAGCAGGAGTCCTGATTTATACCAGTTCTCATTGGTGGTTCTGTCTGCCTGGAGCCTGTGCCCTGTACTGAAGATGCTATGATCCTCTCTTGCATGTGTAGTTAGGAAAGAATGGCTGGTTGATTGGTAATGTCTGTCACAAGCACAGAATGGGAGTAGAAGCACCCAGAGTTGGTATATACCAGTGATGGTAAACTTTATAGAGATCATGTGACAAAGTGCAACCCAAAACCCACTATCTCAAAGTACTAACGCTGCCATTTAAACTTGAACACTGTGGTTTTAGTTTAGAGAAACTGACTCTACATTAACACATTTTGTCAAAAAAGAAAAATACAATGTTGCATGTACAAGGTTCATTACTACTGGGTACTATGCCTATCTTTCACTTCATCAGAAAAGTCAAAAATTAGTATTTATCTGGAGCAGGCATGACCTTCATTCATAAGGCTCAGTGTGTAAGAGTGTTCATTTCTTTACCATTTTAAACAATTAATTTTCATTGAGTCTTCATTTCTCTGGATGTACAGGGATTTCTTTCAGTCTTGTCCTTCTTCTCACATGTCGTATAGACACTGAGCAAAGATCTCCACACTGTGGTCCATCATGATCCCTACTGCTTCTTATTGTCAGCCTTGCATGATGGAAACCAGGTAGCTCTCTGCACCCTACTTTTGCTGAGCCAACGAATCTTTGCCAAGGCCTGGGGTCCCAATGTTCAAGGCCCAGCATTCCCAGGAACCCAATGCTACCATCTTCCCTTGAGCCTCACCTCTTTCCTGGCTCTGCCAAAGAAAAAAGATCTATGGTGCTCACAACCTCTTTCCCGATGAGGAGAGTCTTTTCCTCATCCTTGAACGCCGAAGCTTGACCGAAGATGCTAGCTGCAGACATCTGTCCCCTGTCGTCCTCTTAATCGGCACAACCAAGATGCCAAGAGGATATTTATTTATTTACTTTAACATTTTATTTTTTAAAGACCATCCTGTATAATCTCACTTATCTGAAGAATCTAAAATTTTGACCTTCTAAAAACAGAGATCAGAATGATGGTTCCCAAAGTCTAGGGACAAGGGTGTCTAGGAAAAGGGAAACTGGTCAGACATTTTATTTTTGGTGAAATCCTGTCTGTGTTACCTTTGGATTTCCCAGTGCAAGCATGTGAATGGATCCTGGTTTGGCCATAGAGCTGTGTGTCTTCCAGCAAATTCTAGCACACTGAGAAAGCCAGGGTCCAGACCGCACGGCCTCCTTTTGTGTCACTTCATGGCCAACCTGCTCTGCTCTCCATCTGGGAATCCTGGCAGCTTCTTGGCAACACGGGTTTGAAGACTAGAATCTGGGACAGAAAGTCCCCCTGAAGTGATTTCTGCCTTTGCCCAAGGGCACAATCGTGCCTTGAATGAGAGGCCTGGGAGCAGATTAGAGAAACAGGGGAAAAGAAATGAGGTAAACATCTCCAAATATTAATATGATAGGATTTCCAAGAACTGTACCCTGGTGATGGGAGGGAGGGAGGGAGGAGAAGAGGCCATGAGGAGGGAAGGCCACTCTCCCAGCCCCTGGCTTTGTCCTGTGCATCCAACCTTCCCTCCTCACAGCAGGCACACTTGGTTCCCAGCTCAGGGCTCCAGAGGCACTGCCCGGCGGGAATTCCGCCATTCTCAGGTGTGTGGAAGAGTCCATCCTTAGGGTAGCGTGTGGTTCTACACTGAGATTTCCCCATGAAAATCTCATTACTCCGTCCTTCCATGAATGAGCGTTCTAATGGTAACCTGCCGTTGTGGAGTAATTTCTGAAAGTGCTGATGTATCTTCCACGAGTTTCATTAGCTAATGCTTAATGGAAATGTGTAGTTTGGGGGTCCTAGTGGTGAGCAGGTTTCCTAGGAAACTATCTGTGATGGAGAGTACAGGCTCTCTGAGTTAGGAAGGAGGGAAAAATATGAAAGGGAAAAGTAAATCACCAGCTGAGTCCCTAGGTCTTTAATTAATAAAGAAAATATCCTATTCTGAAATCTTCTGCAGATGAGGTAGTGGCAGAGGATGATGGGAAAAATACAAATGGGTACGCTGACTGGACAGGAAAACAGTTTAGGACTTTCAGCCCCGTCGATATGCAGAAAACTAAGCAAGAGGCAGGTGAAATGATAGCGTCACCTCCATTTCAGCTTCGCAGCAGAAATGGGGATAACAATTTAACTGCTCTGGGATGGAAGAGGAATCACTTGTTCAATATCGTCAGGTCACAAAGCTTTGGTTTGTTCTACCAACAGCGCGTGGTTCTGCCCAAGCCTGTCATGTCCCGTACAATCAACAGTTAAACGTGGGACACATGGCAAAAACAGCTGGCTGGACGGGTGTGACCTAGGAGCCCAGTGTGTGTTTCTTCAGCTGCCCATGTATGAGTCTGACCATCGCGGCCTCTTTCCCCTTCCCTGTAAGTGGGAAATAGGGTGTTGATGGGCTAAGTGAAGCTCTGGAGCCTTGAACAGGTGCAGCTGGAGAAGATTTAGGGACCTGGGCTTTTGTGTACCGTGGTATTTTTGAGTTCCTAGAAGCATCTTTCTTCAGGGCTGGGGATACGCTAGGGATTGAACCCAGAGAGTGCTGCGTTACCTTCCTAGCCCGTTTCCAAGTTTTGTTTCAAGACATGGTCTCAGCAAGTTGCCCAACCTGACATTCAACTTGCAATCCTTCTGATTCAGCCTTCTCAGTAGTCAAATCCATGCCCAGCCCAGAAGCATCCCTATATTTGTTGTCTCTGGTTTCTGGTGTGTGCATTAAGTTTATTTTCAGTGGCATGATACAGTCAGGTGTTAGAGCACACTTGTAATTACATGTGTGTAAGTGTGTGCCTATGTCTGGGTATACGTCTGGGAAATAAAAGTTCAGCGTAAACTCCTAAGCCTTATGAGTCACATCAATGCTCTAAAGTGTCACCCCCAATTTAAAGTTAAGTATCCTTGTTTCTACAAGTTCTCATAGAAATGGTAGTGGGGGCGTTGCTTCTTTTTTTAAAAAATTCTTATTCTTAATTCCTGGCAGAATGTCTTTTCTGCTCATTCACTGTTGGAAAGCGGCATTGGTGACTGAGGCCTGCGCCTCTGGGTTAGACTGTCCTGTTGGGAGATGAATCGGTAGCTTCCACAAGAGGTGAAAAGAGCCAAGAGGCACTGCAGTGCGAACCCTGGAACCCACCAACCTGGAAATCGAAGTACAGTGAGATCTCTTTACTTCTCTCCACATCTGACACCCCCTCATGGACTCCAGTGTGACAAGAGGGCAGGCGCACATCCCCGCTTGGTGGTGCCAGTTTTCTCCAGCACTTCCTGGTGCCAGTGTAGCACACCTATACACACACACACACACACACACACACACACAGGGAAGGATAACAGGCAGCTTTGTGAGCTCGAGCCCCAGGCAGAGACCTAAGAATGTTACTAGGATTAAATCACCCCTACACTCTTTGAGGCAGGAACTATTAGATCAACCCTTCCCTGACAGACAAGGAAACTGAGGCACAGAAACATAAATGACTATTTTACAATTACATGGTGAATGGAAAGGCCATGATTTGAACCAGACAAGTGGAGCCAAAGGCCACAGGGTTTTAGTGAGAGTCTATTAGGTCTTGTCTTGGTTACTTTTGCTGGGTCAAAATACCCAACACGCAAAATGAAGGAAGGAAAGGTTTATTTAGCTCACTGTTTGTGGAGGTTTCAGTCCATAATCAGCTGGCTCCAGGGCAGAGTGGCATGGCACAGGGGCAACACTTCAAGGCAGCAGATAGCAAAAGGGGGAAGAACAAGTCTCTTTTTCTTCCTTATATTGTACAGAGGCCACCCCCACACCCCAGGAAGGGTGTAGCACTCACTAAATCTCTTTGCCCTCCTTTTGCACAGGATGAGGATATTTACAAAGTAAGAACCCTGGCTCCCTGCTGAGTCTCTCAGGTAAAACTTCTGTAGTTGACACAATGCATCATTGATACAGGTCTCCAGACTGCAGTTCCCTTTAGGGCGCAGTGATGGAGCCCACTGACCCCTGATTAGGAACGTAATGCACACCTATCAGGTGCGCTCTAGACTCTCTGGCTGACTATCAGTCCCTCATCTGATGTGATAAGCTCTTCTGCTGCTGCAGGTTTGCATGAGGAACTAGAATTGTGTGTGGCTGTGTGTGTGTGTGTGTGTGTGTGTGTTGTCCAAAAAATAATGCATCGTAGGTCTCCAAAATCTGCAAAATCTGACCTTTCCCTCTAGCAGCTATTTATTTCTTGTTTATACTTTGCATCTAAAAAGAAGTTGAAGCAACTTATAATAAAGACATGCATACCTCTGCTCATTAAAACAAAAATAGAAAATTGCAAATGTGAAAGGAAATGAAGCAAATAGATGATTACATATTTACTGTAATTAAGCATTGCGTTTTCTTATTGCTCAGCCATTTGGCTCACCTGTTATGCACAGACTACATTTCCTTTTTCACCCATCAATTAACTCGCATACTTGCCAAGTGCCACATACCCTAGGAGGGACAAAGGTGCCTAAGGTATTGTCCTGAACAGCTGACATCCATCCTGGAGAACAAACTGGCCGTGTGGGCAACAGGAGCTGAGAAGGAGACTGCCAGAGCTCTGCGCCTCAGTGGATCACGACTGCCCCAGGGGGGGATTCTAAGAAAACTCAGAATTTCTGGGAGCGTCAAGCCCTGGACTTCCAGGCTTTGGCGTGTATCAGTTACCTCATTATTTCTTCGCTCTGACCAGTCCCAGGCTCCATCACTACAGGGAGAACAGAAAGCTGATCAAAACGCTAGCTCTCGTCTGGCTATGCAGTTGTATCACACTGTGCTGTGTTACTGGCATCGAAATGCAGCACAACCAGTCATACCCTGCTGCCAAGTTTCTGAGCTCGCAGATGTTAGGAAGAAACGGAGTATCTTACATAGCAAGAAGGGAAAATTTCCTCTCTCTACGTTTCTGGCTTGTGATCTGGCTGCTGATTTCAGCATAGTTGGGGAATGCAGACAAATACTAACACTAATCTTTCTTGACAATTTACTATGAGCCATTTAAAGCATTTCCTAAGTATTAAGTCACCTAATCTCTATAATAATTCTATAAGGTAATCTTTAGGTCCTTTTTGGTGTGCTTTGTTTATTTCTCTGTTTGTTGGTTTGCAGTACTGGGGATTGAACCCATGCCTCACACTGAGCTACCTCCTGGGCCCTTTTCAGAAATGTTTATTTTTAGACAAGATCTCACTAAGTCACTAAATTGCCAGCGCTGGGCTTGAGCGTGAAACCCTCGGGCCCTAGCCTCGGAGTGCTGGGGTCGCAGGTGCCCTGCGTCCCGGGTGTGCTCCGTCTTCAGGAGCAGTGTTCTGCAGTTGGTCTGGAACGCCAGATGTCCCCATGAGCAACACATAGGACTTATGTTTTACATCCATGAATATTTTAAGTGAATATTATCTTGATGCAGAGAGGAAAACGATGTATTTGGTAAAAGGGAGGTTGATTAAGCCACTTGTTAAATCAGGGGTAGTGTTAAGATTCAGATTCACACTTCCCGTGGCTTTCTTGCCTACTTAGCCATTTTGCCCTGGTTGTCCCCCTCCTGACTGGCTTTACTGATGCTTCCTCTGCTTTCTTTCTTGTATATGTGCTGTCTTTCACCTGACTCACCTTCTATTTCTCTGTAGCTCATATCTATTCCTGATAGTCGCCAGTCTCCAATTCACCCAGCAACGAACCTTGAAATGACCCTGATTGTTGACCTTTCTCTTCCTCCAGAATCTTATCGGCTACCAACAGTTTCTCCAGGCCTCAGTCAAATGACAGAGCAGCAGGAGACGCTTGCTAAGGACCTCTTAGTTCTGAATATTTCTTTCCATGTCTTCGCCTAGCTCTGGTCACTTCCATCCCCACGCTTTCCCTGGACCTCAGGTCCTTCCGCAGTCCCACCACCTCCTCCCTAGTCAGCATCGCCTGCCCCAGACCAAGCTTCCTATGACGCATTCGAGATGGTTTGAGTCCAAAGCCTCTGACTTTCCCAGCCCGGGAAAATGCCCTGTCCTTTGCAGACTTGTAAATAGCATCCGGGGATCAGCACACTCCCACAGGGCATCCTGGCCTGAAAGTCCCCTTGTGAAGGATGCAAACTGTGCTGAGACCGTGACCAAACACCGGATGATGCCCCAGACAGTGGACAGGAACAGGCAGCTGAGACACATTTATTGCAGGGGTGGTTTGCCCATTAGGGCAAAATAAAAACTGTATATGATTCAGAACAAAGGTAATTGTCTGCATTGTTCTGAAGATTCGTCTGACCACGCTGTAAATATGAACACAAAGAACAGACAGGAGAAAGAAATACGACAGACTTCTTTGCATTCGAGACTCTTGCTTTTCCCTCCTGTCTCTCTCCTTCACCCTCCTTTCCCTTCCCCCCTCCCTGTGATGGTCTCTGGAGGACTTTCTAAGGCACAGGTGACTGATGGGGTCTGAGGGGCTGTGCCTGAGAAATGCTGCTTCGCATTTTACACAACCTCCTGTCAAAAAAACGAAGAAAAGCAAATCTAAGAAAGGATCTTGAATATCAGCCAGCATGTGAAGAGGAGATTGAAGGACTCCAGCAAGTCTCTGCTTTTCACATTGGCTTTTTAAAATTTATTTATTTTTGGTACCAGGGATCCAATAACCAAACTCACAACTTTGTGCTTGCCAGGCAGCCACTGAGGCCACTGAGCTATTTCCCCAGCCCCTTACTCTCCTCATTGGAACTCTCACTGTGTTCACTGAGGGCCCCCAAGAGGAGACAGGCGCCTCATCTTGCCCCTCTCACTCCCACGGGGTAGGTTCAGCAACTCTCGCCACAGAAAAGCATGTCAAGAGTCATCGGTGAAGGGCACCGGCAGGCTTGCCAGGCAGAGCCGAAGAAGTGTGAGCTGGGAAAAGAAAGTGGGTGCCCGGAGAGAGGCAGCATGGGGGGCCGGGGTGGTTAAGTGCTCTTGAAGGTGCCCTGGAGGTGCAGTAAGGTGTTTGCCTAAAATGTCTTTGAACTATTCATCTTTGAGTCCATTGCTTCCCTTTACTTTATCAACTAGATTAATTTATGGATCTTTAAGGGATTTCAGTATGATGGCCTGAAAGAAAACAAACTAATGAACAAGGCCGAGGGGATACAAAGACGCCGAGGAGGTGGTGCTGCGGAGGTACAGGCCACACTGAAGCTCTGTGGGTAATATTTTGAGGAGCCAGATTTTATTTTCCACAGCAGCTGTACCATTTTACACTCCCTCCAGCAGGCATGGAGGTATTCAGTTCCCCACATTCCTGCCACCCTGTGCTTTTGTTTTGTTTTTAATCATAGCCCTCCTCATGGGCGTAAGGTGGCCTCTGACTGTGGCTCTCATTTACATTTCCTCGTGATTAGCGTTGCCAGACATCTTTTCATATGTCTATTGGCCACTTCCATATCTCCCGTAGAAAATGTCTGTTCAGGTCATTTGCTCGTTTTTTAACTGGGCTCCATTTTTGTTACACGGGCATTACCAGGTTTAGTGGGAAGAGTCAAGCTCAGACACTGTAGGACACAGGTTTCAATTTTGCCTAATTTTAACATCTAGCTTTAAGTACGAGTCTTTACGTATCTGGGCTCAGTTTTTCTCACTGACAAATGGGGGTGTTAGACTTGACGTTCTCAAGCTTTTCTGAGTTAGAAAGCCATGGACGCCAGGAAAGACAAACACCAGCTTTGACATGTGTATCGTATGCAAACTTCAGATCCATGTCCCAGGGCCAGACGTTCTGTTAAGGATACAGAGTTTTGAGTTTCTATTTCTCTTAATTCTTGCAGGTGTTTGATGGATTTTGACAGGTGTTTAATTGGATTTATACTCTCAGAAGCAGTCACCAGAAGCAGGCACCTTCTGAAGAATCAGTATTTTACTTAGTCGGATTTTCTGCTTAAATTGCTTGACAGTTTCCCCTCATAGCAGAATAGTATGCTTTGCTTAGAAAAGCTATGCGCGACAACTTAGCGAGTATCAGCAGCCCATGTATATAAATGATCCATACATCTTAAAGAAAGCAATTAGCGTGTGATGGAGAGGAGACACACCAAGCAGATAAGGAAGAGAAAGCTAGGACTTTCCATTTAAAAATATGAAACTCATTTTCCTGTTTACAGTATCTTTGTTAAAAAATGTTTTCCCATTTCTTATAATGCCTCTATCTATAATAGAACTTTTTCCATATATTATAGATCTTAAAAAACCAGTCACCCTTTATGACAACAAAATCTGTTAGGGAAAATCTTGCCCTGTGGTGGATGAGTCCATGCTGTCCTTGGGCTGGTCTGCACCAGTCACCTGCCAGCTTTTCTGTCCAGGCTTCCAGAGAATCACATCCCAAGCAGCCCTTGTTGCCCTTGGGCTCTGCCTTCTTCTGGGAGGTGTAATGGCTGACTCCTTATTTCCCTGGGAAGTCCAGACCTTAATCTATAGCCAGGGAGTGTGGTTGAAGGATCTTGAGTAAAGCCATAGCCTCAAGGACGAGGGCTGGTGTCTAATTTCAGAGGGTAAGCATAAGAGACACACAAAATTCAATACCTCAGGTCTTCACCCTCCAGTGATAAGGAGGACAGTGATCCCCATCACAAGTTGCAGTGAGTATTAAATTATATGTACGAAGCACTCAGAATAGCCCTTGACTGTGAAGATGTCTGAATCCTCATTTAAAATGTATTTTTCTAGTGCTGTTCTGTAGACTTGGATTTAGGAATCCTTCAAAATATACAGACATATAACTTAGCATTAGTAATATGGAGGATAAACAATGCATTGGTTAAAAGCTATCTTTCCGTAATATTGATTTTGCTTGTTTCATAGAATATAAGCATATTCAAGGAGCAATGAAAAAGAATTACAGTGTATGTAGAAAATGCATGAAAATTAATATAACAAAGGTTTCCAGAAGGAGAATCAAACCATTCTACTAGACAGGAAGCTAGGAGTCACAATATCTCTTGTATAAAACATGGATTTAATAAAATGTATTAGTTTCCATGGTCAAGAAGAATAAAAATATTTAGTTTCAATAACCCTTCCTCTAAATCATTTAAGAAACAGACTGATTTTCTTAAATGCTATTTATTTCATGGCCATTATGCTCTGACTTCCTACCATAGTTACAGTCGTTTTTGACTACCAAATTCCAGACAACCATTGGCTTTGTTTGCATATGTCTTCCTGTTTCTACTATTTGTGTGTAGTAACAATAGCAACAAAAGCAATTATAAAAATGTTAACAAAAAAAAAAAGAGGACACAGATGCTGGTCATTAGAATGGGAGCTGCTCATGGAATTGGAGCTAGATCTTGGTGATTTCCAGTCATTCTAGGCCACACGATGTTCAGAGATCTCAGGAAAAGGGTGGGGTGGCTGCTGCAGACTGTGGGAACAAGGACTGAATGGAGCTCAGAAACAGTGATTATCTTCACACCAGAAGAAAATGTTTCAGTATTTCAGCCTCTGACTAGCTGAGTGTCTTTGTTGCCAGCAGGTAGGTTAAATTTATTCTATTAGTTCTCACTTCCAGCTGCACTAGGAAGATAATAATGTTTAACTTATTTATTTTGCTGTCATTGTCATCAAAGCTTTACTATATGGCTGGAAATCATGATCTTGAGCGGGAGAACAGCCAGGGTTGTGGACTCTTTTCCACTGGACGTAGTTGGATTCAGCTGCTTCTTTCTGCTGCCATATTGTGAAACCCTGAGAGACAAGGAAAGATTTGGTCACCTTGGTGTTTCCAGTGTCAGCTCAGGCTTAGCACAGTGACAGTGCTGGGCTGTTCAGATTATCTCTGTCCCTAACTGTCCTCCCATTGTGGATAGGATGCTCACGCTTGCATTCTGCTAAGGTGAGTGCATGGCAGCTCCATTCAAAGTGTTCTTGCAAGCCCTGCTCCCTGCAGAAACACCTGGGGCTTATATCATTCCATCTCATGAAAAAGAAAGGCAGAAAGAAAAGAGGCAGGAATGAAAACATGTTCAGACAAAATTAAAATCAGAAAATTGAGATGGACGGAAGCAGACGCCTTTGTATATTCAGGGGTGGAAAAGTATAGATGCAATGGTGTCTAATAAAAAGAGAGATGACCCAGAATAGGGACAAGAGAGAGAGCCACACACAAAGGAAACTGGGGGGAGAGCTCCTCCCCCCCATTTATATTTGAGAAGAACCGGTTTTCCTGGGCTCCTAGTGTGAATTTTTATTATCCCTCTCCACTCTTCTCTACTCAACTTCAATCACTTCACTCATATTAGCAAACAATTTCTTGATGTTGAAATCAGTACTTGCTAATCGCTGTCAAGTTGCGATGCAAAATTCAAAAGATGAGAATCTCCACGGGAAAGGAAGAAAGAGAGAGAGATGTGAAATCCACTCAACGCCTCCATTTAGTCAAATGCAATACATTTTTGTCATTTTTCCCAGCTTCGAAACACACACTTTCCCAGGCAGAATGAGTAGAGCTCTGCGCGCTACCCCTGCAGAGGCCACAGGAGTCAGAACACATGGTTCCTGGGCAGACAGGGAATGAGTCCCTCAGGGAAGATGGATGTTAATGAATAAAGGCTCAAGTTACCCTCAATCCATTCCACTTGAGGAAAAATAAAGCTGAGACCTGAGAGGAGGGACCTGATGAGACTGTGTCCCCGAGTACGGTTCCGTGGAGGGCAGGGTGGCAAGACCCTCACTGGCTTCACCCAGGGCACAGCTCTTGTTGAGTCAGAATCATCAGCGTGCGTCCGTAATGGAAGGGGATGAGAGCGTGAGATCACTCACGGGAAGTTACCTGGCTGGGAGGTGGACAAACTGCAGAGAGGGTTCACTGGCATTTGGCCTTGGCTTCCCGGCACAGCCTGAGCCCCTCCCCGGCCTGGCTCCCTCTAAATGCACCATGTAATTATGAGTACTGTGAAACTTACTGGTTCCCAGGGATTAATTAAAACAAGATGACAGGTAACCCATGAACACCCCGGCTGGACGGGGCAGTGTGAGGCTCAGGGTGGACCTGGGAGAGAGGCAGACAGGCTAAGGGAGGGCCCAGGTTAATTCAGAATTGGTCAGAAGCCACCTCTTGACTCCTTATCCCTGAGAGCAGGAAACCATGAATCTGAAAGCTGAAGTTTCCACTTAATGCTGATGATTTCCTATTTTAAAAATATTTCCCAATGAAAATATTATGGAAAGAGAATAATATTTTACATGTAAAGCTTCAAATCCTAAAAAAAGATGTTTTTAAAAATTCAGCCCCTCAAAATTTCTTTCTTTTCCCATAATTGAGAATGATGCTGTATTCTGACCCCTGCTGTAAGTCTGTGATCATACATTATGAATCTCAAGTCCCCACCCACAGTAAGTGTTCTCTTTTATTTTGTTTGCCTCCACTGTGAACAAACCGGTGTTTTATCATTTGTCTATCCCTCTCTAAGTCTCCAGACCTATTTTCACCTCATCTATATTTCTGTCTCTATGATTTTCCATCCATTCATCCAACTATCCATCCATCACCCTATTCACCCTTTCCAAGCTTTATTACAGAAGGATTTCATACAACAGAATAAGAATAAATAAGACAAGGGAAAAATGGTAAAGGGAGCCCAAAATAAAATTGGCTTTCCAAAAGCCTTCTAGAAATAATCAAAAAGTGTGTCAACCTTATGGTTCTAAATTTTCTAGCAGTCAGAGCAAAGAGAAAAATCAACTCAGCACAAGACCCATAAGCTTCCCAAGGTAGATTTGTATCAGACGCTAAGGAAAAACAAGTCCTTCAACCACATCTCACTTCCTCCTCTTTGCCCAACACCACTTGCTTCCAATAAACTCTTCTTTCCCCCCAAATCTGCCAGGGAGGTGGAGCTAGAAGTATATCCTTGGTCCTCGGAATGATGGGCTTAAGTGGGGACCCCAGGGGCAGCTCCCAGACGAAGAGAGAAGTCAGTGTCCACGGTGCTCATTTTTCCACACAGAATATGGCAGAGAGGAGAGACTCCAGCTTCTTCCTCCAGCCTGAGAAAGGCTGGCATACCTGTAGCCAGGCCTCGGCAGTCACTGACTGGCTTGGTGCGCTCTGCTGGCTCCGGCGATCACTAGCCACTGCCATTAGGCCGCTCCTACAGGGTCCAGCAGAGCGCGGTCCTGTTCTTTTTGAAAGGCTCAAGCATCTAGAGAGTGCTGCCCCAGCAGGAGAAAAGCACATGGCCAAATGCCAGTGCCATTTTTCCCTTAACATCAGTATGGTGCTTAAAACAAGTAAAACCATTTCATTCTGTGTTCAGGCTGCCGGTGCCATCTCTATCCTGCAATCCCACAGACTAGACTTTGACGAAAATGGCATTTACTTGGAGGCCCTGGTCCTAAATCCGGTGAATGTTTGAAGGACCCCTTGGCAAGACATCATCTTTTCTTGTTAATGGTGCCTCTGGCCCACCTATTGTCTGCTTAATTGAAACTACACTAGCCAACAAGGGGCTTCCTTCCACCAGCACGTCTGAAGTTAGAAAAGAATTTGCCTACCCGAGCTGTGCTGATTTCCCCTTACCCTGATGAGGTAACAAAGGTGAAATAGGACCAGCTTTCCTAACAGAGAACCAGGGAGACTGCCCTGTCTTTGGAATTAGAATGTGCGGGAAGATACTGCTGCTGGATCTCTTTAAACCTGAGAATGGTCGGGATTCCTGAGGAAAATGTCTTTGTAGACAGGCCGTGCCTGTGGTAGGATGGGACTGGACTCTGTCCACCCTCAGTGTGACTCAGCACAGGACCGGGGGAGCGGTGGGTGTTGCCCTTATGGCTTTCCATGGTAGCTCTTCACAGCAGGCCATGCCAGCCCAGGTGTGTCCTATGCGCCAAGTACCCAGAGGCCCACCTGTCCCACCGAGGGTGCAAATCCCACTGCCATCCCCAGTGGAAGGGCTCCCAGCAGAGGAGAGGAGCAGGGGCAGTGGGAATACGCCAGCTGCCCTCTCAGCTTCCCCTGCCTGTCTTCCTGGTGAAACCTCCCATATCGACCCCCAGCGGCCCTCGGGGAGGCTCAGGGAGGATGGGGTGCAGTGGGGAAGGCCAGGCCAGGTCAGTGATGTCAGAGGTGAGTGCACCCTTGCCCTCTGCCTTCCTTTCCCTTCAGCATTTTGCCTTCTGCCCTGTGAGCGACTTGGAGTGGAGTGCGCAGCTCTCCACAGACCCTGCCTGGTGCTGTATGTGTTAGCTTCACGCCCTGCTGCTCTGGGAAAATTGCCTGTGTGACTACGGACCAAAGGGCAACTGCGAAGTAAGCAGGGGTCTTCACCGGGGCTGCAGGGCTGGGGTGTTTGGAGCAGGAATGAGCAGGTCAGGGTTGCAGTCATGAGGAAAAGCAAAGGGGCATGATTTTCATAGCCCTGCTCTCAGCCCTGAGTTCCGCTCTCAGGTCCGCGGTAAGGCAGGGTGAGACATGTCAGGCAGGCGCAGTGCAGAGATGTCCCCCTCCATCCGGTGTGCGTGCTCTCATTTGCTTCTGGCACAGATGTGGCAGTGTGTCTCTATGCCCACGCTTCCTGTAAAAGGCTGACCAGCAGACCGCAGCTTCTGCTGAGCCTCAGATGTCTCCTGTAAGGAGGAACGGCCAGCCAGGCCACAGACGCTTGGCTGCCTGAGGCCATTTGGGGCTGGGATCTGTCTTTTCCAGGAGTCTCCAAACAGTCACACTTAGCTGGATTTCATCATCAAGACCAAGGACTGACCCAGGGAAGACTCTCAGTGGAGGGCCCAGGAGAGTGGCTGGGAGGCGGCTCAGGCTGACTGCAAGAACGGCTAGCAGGCTTGCTTTGCTGCCGCCCCGTCCTCCCTCGGTCTGTCTGGAGCCGTCCCCGACTCGCCATGCTTCTCCACCCACTCTGCCCGTCCTCTCTGGTGGTTTTGGTCATCCTGGTCTTTGGGGTGTGTCATGATTAGATGGAGATTTGTGAACTGTGTAATTCATGATTTCCTTTCTTCTCGAAGAAGTATAATTTGGGATTTGTGTGGTTGAATTCCGTGTACACACGCTGCGGTCAGGAGCTTATGGTGAAACGGGACCGATTATAGGAGGGCGCGGTGAAGTGGGATGAAGGTTTAACTGTGGAGTTTCTGCAAGGGGTAGACTCCTCCTTCGTGTCCAGCGCCCGGATGTGAACCGCAGCTCTGAACTCAGGCAGGAGCCTGGGCTCCGACTTGCACTCCAGACTGCTCTCGAGTTGGCAAACGTTAGAAATTGTGGAGGCCTCATCCCAGGCTGAGCGGCTGCCAGAGCCTAACAGGAACTGCAGTTAAGGAGTCTTGAAACAAATGCGTAGAGCCATATTTCCTATGCCAAACACATATAGACTATTTACAAAAATACGCGCGTGGATACTGTACAGCCACGCCTATGCCTCGGTTGTATTTAGTTTCAACATTTAGTTGCTATAAGCACCGCACTGCTTTGCACACTGAAATGCGTAATCGCCAGGGCAGCCTTGTGTTAGGCTCTATGGCAGTATCACCCGGGAGTTCTGTTTACACACCAGCAAACCCCGAGTCACAGAGGAGGCCTCCTCCAGTTTGATGGAGGACAGGGGCTCAGGGAAGAGGGAACTCTGCGTGCAGAACAGCGAAGCTAAGGCACAGGTGCTGCTGAGGCCCCAGCAGTAGGACTTCAGCCTGCGAGGACCTGGATGAGGTCACCCCGAGGCAACAGCAAGGAAATGGGAGGCAGGCTGCCGCAGGGAAGGCGCTCACAGGGGGGTGTCCCCCTCAACTCTGAACATGGGAAGTCACTGCCAGGTGCCCACCAGGCAGAAGCTTTAGCAGCACATGGTCAGGGGCTTTCTCCAAACCTGAACTGCTGGTTTGCGGTTGGGTGTTAATGAGAGCTGTTACTGCTACTCAGAGATCGGAGTTCCTGTCTTACTTTTCAGAGTGTCCCCAGGAGTGCTGAGAAGATGAGAGAATGGGAATTTGTCACCCAGTAACAAGACACAGAGCTGATTACCTCATGTGATCCAAGCTGGACTCCACCGGCAAGAGGGTTCTGATGCCTCCCCGCGTCGACTGCTTCAGAACTGCCTCCTGCCTGCCACCGGCTGGCTGGGGTCCTTCGCTCCTGGCCAGCTATGGTCTGGGTCAGACTCTGTCTGACTCGGTATTGATCCTCTCTGTGGCCTGAAGCTAGTTCTTAAATGAACAACTCTACAATCTGTTCTCCAGTTCATGTATACGTAGGAATGATGATGCTATTGTTATAAATTATTAGACATTTTTAATCAGTAAGCAACACCTGAGGCTCTCAGAGGAACTGTTTTTGTTTTCTTGATTTAAATCAAATGAATAAAGGAAAATGTCTCTATGCTTCACTGCCTTGAATTATTAACTAGTTATAGTGTAATACGGTTAACAAAGGCGGAGAGAGAGAGGAAAGCCCACGGAGATGCAGGCTGCTGTCCATGGCGAGGTTGTGCCACACTGGAGAAGCCTTGAGGGGGAGAGCAGTGCTTGGCACTGGGCTGGGGCATGGTAGCACTGCCACTGTTGCTCTGCACTGGCCGAGGGAGGTTGATTTCTCTGCTAGGAGGCTAAATCTGTGGCCCGGGACCAGCGAGCCTTTCTTCCCACCACACAGCACTTGTGCACATCCTTTATCTCGCCTGACTCTCACAGCCCAGTGATAAGAAATCTGCTAGAAATGAAGCTGGCTAGAAGAGGGCTGGCGACTGTGCGCTGTGACAGCCGCCATGACAACAGTGGCAATGGTGACCGCGATGAGAGCACTGAACACACACGGAGCGCGTTGGGACCCACATGGTGCCACGTGCACTTTCTCACTGCGCAGCTGGAAGAGTTACTGTGCCGCGGTGTGGGCCACTGGGTGGGAAGGCGGAAGCCTCAGACGGTAGATTCACCTGGCTCTGCTATGCAAAACCACGCACAGGAAAATTGCCAACATTTGCATCAGATCTGAGGGTCCAGCACTCCTGGGAGGTGATGACCGTGCAAATGGAGCCTGCCTTCACCAAGGCCAGCTCAGAGCGAAAGGGAAAAGTCATGTACAGCTTACAGCCGTATGGTAAGAGAGCAGGAGATGAGAAGTGGCAGGAAAGATGGCCAGGGCCCAGGGGATAATTGAGCAGGGGTTTATGAAGATGAAATTGAGACCACCTTCCCCTCCTCGTCTCCCCCTTCCCCCTCTTCTTCTTCCTCACTTTATTAGGGTGGGGATGGTTGAATTTCAATAGGAAGACATGGGCCACAAGTGATCCAGGCAGGGGCGTCCTGACCAAAGCATGGAGGGCACATAACCATTCTGAAGGCACAACCCACAGCCCACCTGGACCACGGCAGAGAGCTCCACAAGAGAGCTGCCAGTGAGCGGGCCAGAAGGCAATGGGCCCAAGTGTGAAAGGCTTTGAGGCACAGACAGACGCTCTCACCATCCAGATTTCCGGACAGGACAGAGCGGTGGAAGCACACGGAGTCCCCTCCCCGGCTTTAGGCTGCCCAGCCGAGTATAGCAGGTTTCGGACCACCTCACGGGATGTGGGCTCAGGAGAGTTATCTTGCTTTGGATTTGAGTAGTGGACTCAACTCAGACTAGCTTTAACAAGGAATAAAACCAGTGCTCTCAACTGATAAGTGCACCAGCTGGGCAGGAGCCAGTGCAGAGTGACCCAGAGGCCCAATGGCACTTAGGAGGAGACCTTGGTCCCGCCTCTCTACTCCACTGCCCTGGGCGTGGCTCCACCTGGCCAGGGCGCTCTCCACACCTTTCCCAGGCATCTTCCTGACTGTGGCTCACCAAGTCTCCCCTGAACCTCACAGCTGGTCTCCTCCACAGGGCTCTCTAGCACACGTGGTTCCTGCTCCCCTGGCATAGCCAAACTTTCCCTCGGGAGGTGATTCTGTGACCAAAGCCACTCCTGGCCACACTTCACACTCTGCAAGAAACCGCGTAGCTTTTGCTTATTACTTTGTCCCTGCCATGCAAGTATTTGTCAAATGCATAAATGACAACTGCATATGGGGCCTAGGAATGCAAGGATCACCAAGTTACTACAGAAGGCATCTTTGCCCTGTGCCAGTTCCCTCAGGCTGTTTTTTTCATTTGTTTGATTTTTTTTTCAACTTCTCACCCCAAGAAACATTTTCTTTCCTAGACAGCACCCAGTCCAGTCTGCATGGCCACACAGATGCCATTCAGGAGATTCTAATTATTTTACTCCCTGGAGGAAAATGGTTCTAAGGAAATCATCTCACTTTCCACCTTGCATGGATTGATGGAGACTCCAATTGTTGTGATAGAAAACACTGGAAAACTGGAATTTCTCCAGGAAAGTTTTTCATGTAGTACTCCATACCTGGTTTAAAAATCGAGTCAGAGCTTGTCTTAATTATTTTTCTCATTGCTAGGACAAAATACCTGATGCTCAAAATTAAGGGAGGAAAGGTTTATTTAGTTCACAGTTTACGGAGGTTCCAGTCCATACTCAGTTGGCTCCAAGGCAGGGTGGCGTGGCTGAGGAGCAGCTTCAAGGTGGCAGAAGATGCCTGAAGCAGCAAGAGCAAAAGAGGATAAGCAAGCTTCTTTTCCTCCCTTATACTGTGTGCAAGGTACCCACCCTCATAGAGGTATAACTCCCACGTACCCAGTCCTAGCACTAGACAATGAACCAGTCACAAACTCTAGATTCAGTTGCCTCTGAAAAGCCCTCCCCCAGGACTTTATGAGGTTTTAGGGGGACATCAGACACAAACCGTAACAGAGCTTATCTCTTCTTTGTGCTTGTGCCCATCACCAAGTGTTGGGCTCTGTGTCTGTCCTGCTCATCACAGTCCTCTTGCAGCTGACTGATTTACTAACATTCGTACTTCCTCCCGGCTGAAATGACACAAGCTGTGTATGTGCCTCTGTGTGTGTGTGTGTGTGTGTGTACATGCACAAACAAATGTGTGATTGTGTCGCCTATGGCAGACTGTCGTTTAGTCTATAGTAAGTGATAGATAAATATTCGCTTGATTTTATGGAGCTGCGGGACTGCAAATGTCAGATGGCCTCACTTTGGTGGAAGAGTTGGTTGCTACTAGGAAGCACAAAAAACACCCACCTTGCCAGTTCTCCTCGTGCTGACAGCACCCTTTCCTAGAGGACTTCATCTAGCATGCTTCTTGCAATGAGAGTGGGCCCGTGCAAGCCCTGGCTCTTCACTAGGGTGTCTTTCAAAGTCCGGGGAGGAAGATCATCACTCTTGCTGTCTTTGCTACTCAGGAAGAAAGGGCCTATGCCTTCTTCCTTGTTAATAGGTTAGCAATTATTTCAGCAGATCTAAAATAATATTTCAAAGGACATGGGGGAGCAGAGAGAGGATATTACTTGTAATTGTTTAATATTGTTATTGCAGTTGCTTACAAGGAAAGAGTGGCACCCTGCCATCAATCAAGGGTGGGAATGTCGTAGACAGCCATCAGGGTACATGCTTCTGAATGTCATGGCAACCATCTCCCAGCCCCAACTTGATTGCTTCTACTGCATTCCTGGTTGTAGCTGAGTTGCTTCATTAACTTTACTTTCTCTGAGCTCGTTTATGGAAGGGAAGCTGGGAAATAGCCCTGTATGGGGCTTCATTCTTCCTGCCCTGAAAAACCGATGTGATCAGAAGCTGTCTTCTCTCCGCCCTTCTGCAAATACAGCCTCCAGTCATATTCAGAAGCTCACAGTTCCTATCAAGGGCCATCACAGAGGGGCTCAAATAGAAAGGAAAGGGGTTATACACAAGCTAAACCTCTTTCTGCAGGTGAGCAAAATAAACCCAAGAAAAGCAGGTGCCTCATGTTAGAGTCCTATCTGGTGATCAGAGACCCTGCCATCCAAATCCTGGCTCAGTTAAACCACTTACCTCCACCTCAGTTTGCACCCCTGCAAAATGAGAATAACAGCAGCTGCCTTGCAGGGCTATCATGAGATTCACAGTTTAGGATGACGTCAGAGATACAATTAAACCAGTTCCAGGAAGCGAACTCAATGAGGTACGAAACTCACAATAACCAAGCAGGGCAGCTGCTGTTACCCTATTTCATAGATGGAACAGGAATCCGGGAGATAGATCTTTTGCAAATGGGAAAAGGGGGTAAAGATGGAGGAGGGAAGGGAGGGAAATAAAGGAGGAGTAAAAAGAATTACCGTGTGTTATGCACAGGTACCAACTCCTTACAAGGAATGCAATCACTACATACTACAAGCATGCACAAACAAACAAAGCCACAAATGGAGTTTACAGGAAAAGTGAACCTCAAACTCATGTCCCTTGCTTGGACCACACTGCTTTGCTCGGTAGAGGTCAAGGAGTCTTTCAGGGAAGGGTATTCATAATCTCTGATCAGGACATTGTTTTCGTTTTCCTGCACAGGCTGTGGGAGAATGGCATTGTGGGTCTGCTCAGATATTTGCCCCTAGTACAGGTCTCTATAGCATTGTAGGGGACCCCCTGTGACCTCCCAAGGGCACTGAAGGAGTAACTGGGTTGCACCACCATTTGCAAATAAAATGACCAAAGCCCATGCCTGCCCTGTAAGAGGTCCTGGGTCTGGTTCCCAGCATACCAAAGAAAAAAACAAGGAAAGGAAAGGAAAGGAAAGGAAAGGAGAAAGGAAAGGAAAGAAAAGGAAAGGAAAGGAAAGGAAAGGAAAGGGAAGGGAAGGAAAGGAAGAAAGGAAAGGAAAGGAAAGGAAAGAAGAAAAGGAAAGAAGAAAAGGAAAGGAAAGGAAAGAAGGAAAAGAAAGCAAAGGAAAGGGAAAGGGAAAGGAAAGGAAAGGAAAGGAAAGGAAAGGAAAGAAGGAAAAGAAAGGAAAGGAAAGGAGGAAAGGAAAGGAAAAAGAACAAGAAAACAAAAGCCAGTCTCAGTGTGACGAACTTAGGGCATTATTTAACCAAGTAAAGCCCGCTGTGTTCAGGTCTGACAGACTCAAGTGCCCTGAGCTCACAGGGAGAGACAGCATTGCTCCTAAAGGCTCAGGCCTATGCAGTGTCAGGAGGCAAGGCCAGCTCCAGGTGCTCAGTGCTCTGTCCCTCAAACAGGACCAAGGCCATGGCTTCAAAGTAGATTTCTAGCCCAGGGAAAGACCTTGTACAGCAGGAAGGGCTCCAAGAGGGTATGACTTAGAAACCTGAAGCTAAGTTTGGGAGGAGCCCAAAGGAGTGGGCCAGGGCTGAGCCAGGAGCCTGACTGCCCATGTAGCCCAGGTCCAGCTCTTGG